>MU869584.1:0-12048 GCA_036418205.1 Ostertagia ostertagi | reverse complement strand
TTTTAAAAAACGAGAAAAGTGTCGGGTGCAGACCATACACCACAAGTGACGACGGCCTCCACAAAATGTAAATGTTTTCTGCCAATGAAATGATTAGCCTGTTGCAGTTGTATTCTATCAGTTGTCACTAATTACAACTATCATTTACCAAAAATCACCCACTACTAACCAGATTTACTTGGAGGCCGTCGTCACTTGTGGTGTATGGTCTGCACCCGACACTCTTCTCGTTTTTTGAAATGGCGGGAAATTAATCTGTATACCGCGAATCAGATTCCCACAAATCTATATCTGCCAACGTGCCCAAAAGGGTGAACCTTAGTTCAGCTCTATCTTATCAAAATCTCATTATTGCTTCGGGCTCTACTCAGCACGCTCTAGAAATGCATTATGCCTCGTGTTACATGGCATTACTCACTTCTTAGCCAATTTCTCGTTTCTGAATTTCTCCAATTTCAGCTTTCCGGCAGCTATTCATGTGCGGACAATTTGACGCAGCTCTCCAATGCTCGACCGATTCCTGGCGCTCAATCATCTGGTACTACAAGTAGTGTTTTCAATCAATTCTGTTTACAGATTTTTTCATATTCAAGAATGAATCGCGTCATTGTGATCAATCACTCAGGGGTTTCGTAATGTGTTTGGGGAGATTAGATGAGAATTGTTCTTTTTGTGTGATGACGTTAGCGACTGCACGGCGTCTTGTGTTGTGCTGCTGACAGCCGTCTTCGATATCACTACAGTTAATGCTTGATTTCATTGATTACCGTCAGGGGTTGATGGCCATGCCGGGGAACAAGTAGGACCATTGGGCTGCCGTTTCACCTGGGCGGAGCGGTAGTGGCACTATCTGGTGGTCTTTTATCGCCCTTTCTTGTCATTAACTATGTGATCGGCAGAGTGGCATTGTGGGAAAACAAAGCACCACGTGACCGTCTGGGGATTCGTCTCGATAATGAAATGATATCTGAACAATAATTGAGGCAGCATTGTGTCATTCAAGAAATAGGGTGATATAAGCTGGCGAATGGGTACTAAATAAACCTTCAGTTTTGGTCAAAATATACGGTTGAGTTTGGAATTAAGCCCGGAAAACGTTGATGATTCAAAGATGAAATATGGCGCCTCAAAATTGATAATATATCGTGGTTGTTTACAGGTTCAGGGCATTCTGGAAGTCCTATTACGATTGGAGGCGCTGCACTGGGATCAAACTTTCGCCAGGTGGTCTCGAGTTCTGCTCCCACTAGTTCGATTGACATGGACGCCATGTTGATGCAGTCCTCACAAGAAGGTTCAGGTGGTACTGGGGATGATTACTATCGCGAC
This sequence comes from Ostertagia ostertagi, assembly GCA_036418205.1. Lineage (NCBI taxonomy): Eukaryota > Metazoa > Nematoda > Chromadorea > Rhabditida > Trichostrongylidae > Ostertagia > Ostertagia ostertagi. The sequence goes on along the minus strand of MU869584.1, from coordinate 10,719 downwards.
AGAAGGAAGAAGGACATTCACAATATGAGTGAGTTTTAGTATTTGTTTGGGACTTTGGTTAGCTGTCTATAAATACAGCGTTTCAAGCTGGTTTTAAGTTCACTGCTTTGCTCTTTTTTAGAGTGGATATTGTTTTACAGTAAGATTTTACAATTTTTTGAAAAGTTTCTTAATTCTTGAGTATAACATGAGTAAAAAATGCCATAGTTTTTCAATGTCGATTTCTTTTGTTTCGAAAACAGTCAATGGTAATCACAGTTTATGACGGGTTGAGTGTCTGGTAATCTTACAATAGGAGTAATCTAATTTTCTCCCTCGCAAACCTCCGAGTAAATGCAATAAATGAGGTGTTACCTGTAAAAATTTCCAAATAAAGATGAGCATGGCGCTGCGTGAAATTTTTTAATATGACCCCCCCCCACCCACATACCAATGTACTCATCATCCTCTCTCCGATCCCAAATATGTATTCGTTCTCATTTTAAGTGAAGCAAAAAACCCGAATGCCACCTCACCTAACAGTGATGCCGGTAGGCATCATTAACCCTTCAGCCATTCTCAGAAAATCAGTCACTTCCAGAAGCCTCTTTTCAAATATCTTTTGATGAGCACCGACAACTTATGTGGGATGCTTTTTGTTTTTCGGCTTTTTAACGATTGAGTAATCGCTAAAATTCTTCTTTTCTCTCGTGTCCTAGATTCGCATTGTAGCCTAAGGAAGTAGTACAGGGACAGGATTCATTTACCCTCTTCCAAGTGTTATTTTTTGTTGTACTCTATTTTTCGTTTTTCATCACCCTGGCGCCTTCTGTTTTTAGATTTAAAGTTGTTGTCTGTGTCTTTTTTTTCTTGGATCAAATGTGAATTAGGGTTTATTAAAAAAGTTCACGAAGGCTGGTGAAAAGTTTTGTATTATTTACGGGAGCGCGTATTTGTCGGAGGAAAACAGAATTACTCGCAAAAATCCTTTCTTATCCAGCTGTTCGTTTTTGGATATGTGAAGTTTCACCAAAAGTAGTTAAGCATGCGTGACCGAGATCAGTTGTGAAGAGGAGTTGACTGAGTGAGCCATATCGAAAAAAATCAGCAAACTCTTTGCATTGCTTTTTTAGATATTTTTATTGGCTTGGTTTATTGTAGGAGGTCGCTCATAGTTCAGCTTTTTTTCCCTCAGAAATTGCTCGTGATAAATTTACATTTATACCAGCGCAACTGACTGTTGTGGTATTTGTTTCTGGAATTCGTGGTATGCGAAGGATGCCTGTGGTTGATGGATTGCCGAATGCCAAACATAGCCTTTGTACGCCTGATACGCTGAGAGCGAAGGTCGGCAGAGGTGGTCGTCCCTTACAGGCATCCGCTTTGCATACACGGGTGCAATTATTGGAAAACTTAGTGATGTACATTCATGATAATATCCCTGCTGAGGTATGGAATGCACGTTTCACTCCACTAGGGGTACGAAGCGTGTATCCCTCGCTGTTCGCAGTTATGTCGATTACATATCAGGGCAGCATCTTCAGCTGTTCGGATACTATTGTCAATTACTATAATTACCAAAATTTACGACACTACGTCTAACGGGGCTGAGACGTTTAGGGCCGACATCGACTGTTGAAACGGTAGCTGAAAGCTGTAGCCGATATGACAGTTTTCAAGTGAAAAGTTATATTTTAGATTTCATAATCAAAGGTTGAGTCAAGGCGAAACCCTTGCGGTGTAAATGGTAACCTAAGTGCCTGCAAAGCGAGAGAGTGTGCTCGCACCCCACTCAGAGCGAAGTGTTTAATCATAACTCAGCAAACGTGTGACATGAGTCTCTCTGCGCAGACAAATGTGCAAAAAAACTGGGGATAGTTTTAATACGCGAGAAAACAAATTCATGTTACGAGGACTATGCCCAAAGATCAAAAACGGTGTCAAATGGTCAAGTTCTGAGTTGTTGTTCTTCGCTTACAAGTGATTATACAGTACGGTAGGTGATAATAGGATTAGCTGTGTATGCACCCACAGCCAGAGAAGGGCTGGTGATTGTGAGGAATGAAATTTCGGATTAGTTGCTGGACGGTGTTCGACCCAACAGGGTCCTAGCAACCGTCGTATACGCTGGAATCAAATAAATTATATACTAATAATTGTATGGACAAGACATCTCCCCTGTGAGGAGTCTCATGCGATCCCCACACTATTCGCGTTTAGAAATTCTCCATACAGACACCCCAACTCTACTCCGATCATACCCTCTTTCATCAGGGACTGCTTCTATATTACTGGGCAGTTCTTCTGAGAGCACACCCATTGGCCTACAAAACAGCCGGTTCATGAAACTGCCCAGCAAATGCACTAATTTGCTTTATCCGCTTTCATTTTCAGCTTTTCGCCACTCTTCGCGACAGAACCGTCAAATCAATCCTCGTTCACACTTTACGCTGGTTAACGGTATAACTTGCTCAATCCTAGTACGATCCCTGTCGGTCTTTTCCAGAAAGCGCTAACACGACCTCCCGTTTCGATTTGCCAACAACGGTTTAACCCGGTTGGCCATGTCTTTTACTTCGAGAGGCACCCAAATCAATGCGGATTGGTTGAAGAGGGTCCAAAATGCCTTTTTTGGACTTTCTAATTGTTAATTGAAGCGTGTTTCACGGGTGACGACGTCGGGCCCCTATAATATTAACGATGGCGTATCAAAGAATCGGGTTAAGGGGTTACCGAATTGCGTCTGCCCAGAGTAAGGCGTAGTGATAAGTGTGCTCCCTAGTCATTGGGTTTTGTCCATACAGTGCCTCTATCTCGAGGCATTCAGTGTACTCTTAAGGATAGTTATTTAGGTAATTGTAGAAGAACTGAGAATTTTAGGTGTATTTTGATATTATAACTACACGGTGCAAATGATCTGATTAGGTGTCGTCATGCGAAATTTGAGCATTCCTGACAATTGCAACGTACGAAGTCGTTGAGCAATGGTTGGAATGAAACAGCAGGCTCATCAACAAAAACTCGAGAGTGCGGCCAAACAATACGCAGAGCGCATTAGGGTGAGTTCATGTACCTCAGTTAGCTCTTTTGGTTAGAGCTCTTCAATCAAAGCGGTAGTTTAGGAGGCAGGTTCGCCGTAAGCCGCTTTCACCTGAGGAGCCATATTAGGGTTAGGTGAGTTTAGTGCATAGAGTGCACTGGCGACGACATATGTCTGTGTAACTCCACCAGCAACATTGGCCTCCATTGCCGTTTAACCCAGTATATTTGCATTTACGCGTCCGATTAAAGCAAGAAGTGATGGGATGACACGCCTCGCCGAATTCCACGCTTGTGGGCTCCCGGGGTAAATTCTGAAAGTTCTCTCTCAGTTGGTACTTGATATTTTGATGTCGGCGTATTCGGTTTCAGTCTGCTAGCGTGGATTCATGTCACAGATTGTTTCCGGCATGTTAACTCTACAGCAGCCATGCAAATCGCAAGTCCACTTGGCAGACAACCCATGCAGGTAGCAACAAGCCACTCGGAGAGCTATTTTTCAGTTGGTTCCAGCAGTCCTACCGACTACGGTGAGTCATAACAAATATTGCTCCATCTGCACCAGATTTGGGAAGGATGTCGATTTTTAGCCTACTAGCTCTGCATTTTTCCAACATTAGGATTTCCTTTTTGAAAGAAGGCTAAAATCTGACATTGCATCCCAGTGTGGCTGGGGTAGTACCCAGCGATGGCTGTTGAGTGCTTATTTGAACATCGTAAGGAATGATATCAATCGGAAGGCAGAGAAAGGCAGAGGCTAAGGCCTGAACGTGTCTTTGTCTTTGGTTTTGATCGGCTCCCAACAGCCATTCGTTGGGTACGATCGCAGTTTTCCTGTGTCGGTGGACGTTTTTCCACTCTGAAGATTGTCCTGAGCTTTTTTTCATGTCGTTTCTTCCAGCCTTTGCACGTTTTCGGCTATTCTCCAACACATTTCCTATTTCCGAAGTAATTCTTATGATTCTGTTTTCTGTGTAGAAATTTCTGATTTCCATTTCCTCTCTGTAGTACGTATTTTGAATCGAATTTAGGAACACCACACACATGGCGAGACCACAATATGCAACAACCGTTTCCTGACTTGATGATGGACGATATGACGACATTGCAGGTAATTTTATTGAGACCTCTTTTTACACCTCGCTCCACTTACCTCATTTGTACGAGTTTATTTGACTTAACAGAACACGAGGTTGACAATATGATTCCGGCGGCTAACGTTTCGGCGATTTCGCCTTCTTCGGAGCCTAAAAAGGTGGAAACCAATTCATGATTCGACCAAATGTCTCGCTACCCTACGAGAGCTTCGAGACCAGCTAAGACATCACATAATTAATAGGCAGATAAAGTACCGTACCTTCCTAGATCAGCGGAATCAGCTCACAGGAACGACTGTATAGCGGATATCAGACTAATCCGAGTTCAGGGTTTCCGGCTGGAAGGCTAACCTTATATAGGGGGTTAGTTCCCGCGTTATTGACACACATTCTCCCTGCGGTTCATTTTTGGATTCCTGACCGGATCCAAAATGCCTCCAGGGTTTTGCGCGCGGCTGTCTGGGTTTCGCGCGCCATGACCTCGACGGTGACCCCAAAATCGTCTCCGTTATGGGTTTCCACCCTGTGGCAACCTAAAGCGGTGGACAGCTGCGACCTTGCCTTTCCTTCCAAATGCTCTTAAAGGAATCCTGCGCGGAAATTTCTTGCTCCAATTCCCAACATGTATGTGTCAGTTGTGGTCACTGGAGCCAACATACGAAGTTAGGCGCACGAACATTTAGTTTCCGAAGAGAAATAAACTTACCAAAATCACATTCCATGGACCATCGAAGGACCATCGGGCGGAACAACATAACTCATGGAACAATGTACGTGGGGAGGCGGCTATGTGTAAGGCGACGCGTTGTAGGACGAATTCAGGATACGACGTGTAAACTGCCGCGAGTGCAATTGCGTCCCAAAGCACAATTGCGCGTGATTTTGTTTCGCACACATTTCGCACACACACAGAGCTGTGGAACAAAAAAAACTTAAAATTAGGCCCAAGCCCACATCACAGCGCCGCGCCACCGCGGGAAGAATTTTCCGGTGACGACACTCCGAGAAACGAGTGGTACCTCTCGCAAACGCTCGTGACGTCAGCTTGGCGGGAATTGAACGACTAATGGGGGTCTCGGTTTTTTGAATTTTCCTACAAACAAACTCTTATTGCTCGTTCTTTTCTTTCTCATGGTGATCTATGGGACTCAAGTCATGTTTTTTTTTCAGTTTCATGGGAGAAATAGGATCATTGATTTTCCCTCAGGATTCTTTTAACACGCATCAAGTGGTCATAGCCGTTCCCCTATGTATTCACCCTCAGGCATGCAAACCGATCCTGTAGACCACACTGGCGAATGGCCGTCTCCTCACTAGCCACTAGGACAAGACAAAATTTTCGGTCGGCCATGTTGCAGGTCGTAGAGCGGTTGGCGAAAGACGTGTTTTGGATTAGTGGAGGAATTCCACAGAGCGAACAGTGTTTCCCAGACACGTCTTATGAGCTCGAAGATGGGGCGAACGCGAAACGTTAGCCGCCGGAATCATATTGTCAACCTCGTGTTCTGTTAAGTCAAATAAACTCGTACTGTAACTATGCCGAGGTTCATCGAGAGTCGATCGTGGAGACTACCTCATTTGTTTTTTTTTGATTGTTGTCTTTTATCAGGGAGGCAACCCGTTACTGACGGGAGATCCGCTGATCTCACAGGCTGGTGCCCATCCTTCTCCACATTTAACTGGCGGCAGTCAAATGAGCCCGGATATCCAATGGTGATCAGTCGGATTCAGCCAGAAGGTCACAATGGTCCATCACACAATGGATTTTTCATGAATCCATGATATGAAATGAACATGCCGCTATTGAAATATGCGTGTGAGGTTCATCGAGACTACCCGTATATATTTCTTGTATATTGTACAGAGTTCCTTTTTTGGTTCGCTTATTAATTCTCTAGAGTAGATTGTCTATATTCAGATGTTATATTGTTTATTATATGTTGTTGTAGTAATCCGACTTTGAAAGCTATACATATATTATAATATTTGACTTGATGGGATGTAATGGTTAACTTGTTTTACTGTTACATTATCCATTCTTTGTTCAACCGCGTGTATTCTTCTGTTGTATATGATGATCGGTCCTCGCTCGGTTGCGCAGATGGAGCTGTTACGTTGTCCGCCAGGCGGGGCAATGTCTCATCCATCCGTTTTTCCTTCGGGTCCTTCGGCAAGAATCGTTTTCTGTGCAGTCATGTACTTGTCATCGCGTTTCTAGAGATTTTTTCAAGTTTTCCTTTTTTTGTTTTTTTTCTTTATCCTTTCACTGACTAACTTGGCTGTTTTTGCATCATTATCCGTCATCTTCTTGTCATCATCGTTATCCGATTTAAATTTTGCTTGAAATTGTACAGTGTGTATTTGTTTGTCTGTCTGTGTGTCTGTCTCAATGACTAGGAATGATGATGATGCGTTGTATAGGCACCGTTTGTTGGCACATTGATGTGCAATACGAGTCGCCTACCCTGATTCGTGTCTGCTTTTCCTCATCTTCGCCATGCATGCAGGGATTTCCCCCCCCCCCCCCAACCCCAGGTCTAGCAACATTCGTCCCTACCCCCCGCTCTCTGTCTCCGTGATCCCTCAGTCGTGAACATATTCCATGTCAGATGGGTTCCTCCTCGTCCTCGTTGTCTATGTTGCCTCGTATGTTTCACGCTATTCGCCGATCCCTACCTTTTTCCATCTATACTCTCCCTCTCTCTCTTTTTGTATACAGTCCTACTCACACGTGGCATACATGCGACCTCTCTCCCTTTTTATTTGTTTCACTAACCTGGAGACTATTTCAATGTACAAGTGTACATAGCGATTTATGATTCAACGACCTACACCCTTCTTGTTTCGCCTGTTCGTTAGCCGATTGGTTTGATCATCCTCAAAGCGTCATGGTTTTAGTGCTAACCGGTTGTTATGTCGTCCTCCTCGGCACGTATTCACTGTTGCACTCTCGCATCCTCGTCCCACGCTTTCTTAGCTGAGGCCCGGCTTGCTTTAGAACGTTCAGAGATGAGCAGTTTCCGAGTAGTCATTCGCTTCAGTGCTGTCATTAATTGTAAGTGTGATTACTTTGGAAGCTGCATAAATCAATTATTAGACGTTGTCAGTCAGGTTATTGGTTGTGTAGAAGGGGTGGTACATTTGCTCGGCGATGAATTTCCGGATTTTCCGAACTCGTCAATGTGTCATCTGTAGGATTACTGTACGCTCAAAGGGATGTCGCTAATAGCGGGACATTCTCACCATCTGTAAAATGACGGTTTCGACTTGTGCCTGAGAGGCCACTTGCTTGAAGGCATTGCTCAATTGTCAAGTCTTGAGTAAATCAACGTAGAGACATATGGAATTTCTTCGTGGTTCTAAATTCATGAACTTTATGGCCGGACTATGCGCTTTATCGTATCCAAGGTTCTTCTATCAAAGGTACGGGTTTCAAGCGAATTGGTGCGTTACCTTGTTTGAAAATGAGGCGAGAAGCACGGAAAAATGAATTCTTGTGGGAAATTGTGCAAACCGCATCGTAGAAATCTCCGAAGCCTTGTTCCTGTAATGTTGGCCGTTGTTTCGATCGGAGAGACTAGCATATTGCGAGCGAGGGAAAACGCGAAAAGAGCACCTTGTATGCGAAAGGGCGCAGATGCCACGCATTTTGCGATTGGTAAAAATGTCAGCGGTCAAGCAAGGGGAGAAGCTCTCTTGTCGCGCTTTTTTAACTCGGACCTCTCAGCAGCCTTGAGATTGGGGTCCTGCTACCTCATGAGGAGCAAATTTCTCTGAGGCTTGAAGCTATGGGCGGTGTAAAGGGCATCTGACCAGGTCAGTTCCATACCATACCAGCACACCGCCAATAAGCAGCACACGGTTTGAGTCGTGGCCGAGGACTGTTTTATACAGCTCGACTATAGAACGAGAGGTGCGAAGAGAAGCATCTGTGTGAAAAGAGCGAAAAAATCACGGGAAAATCTGAATTCCAGGCGTCCTCTGCTTGTAAGATCATTCGTGTGCCCAACACGAGGAGAGACAGGCGCGGCGAGAATAAGGAGCTACGTCAAGGCCACGTCCGTACGAGAGGACACCGACACCGCACACGATGAATAAGACGGCAGCGGCACAGCAATCAGCACTTTTTCGCCCACTTTCGCGTTGTCACAGTACCACAGTACCACGACTTTTGCTCGATGACACTGCTACCTCATTCACGATGTGGATTGCTGCGTGAAATCAATCTCGGCACGTACCTTCAGATAATCCTATTCCTGCTATTAAAAAAACAGAAAGCAAGCATCGTTGATCCGCTGTGAGTGAAGCTACAGAGAAATTTACCGTAAACGATTGATGGCTTTACTTTTTGTAAGTGGTCTCTGCTAAATGTAGAGGCAATGAGCTTACCACTGGTTAGGGGAGAGAGAGGATAGGCAAGAAAGCACAGCGGACCAATGCATGCTGCCATACTGGATATTGCGAACGAGGAGTAGCGGAAACACAGGAGGCACACTCGCAAGACTTCACGACTAGGGAAGCTTCTGAATTCCCTTGGAACTTCGATTCGGGACTCGGTACGTCGATAGAGCATTATTTGCCAGTTACAAACATGGAAGCTAAAGCCCGCAAAATGAACCTGCCAAACAATTTATGAAAGGTCAAAGTTGGCCACATGAGCACTGTGAGTGAGGCTAAGTAGCATATCAGTTGTATTAGGTCGGTCAAAAAGTATCCGCCGTTTTGACCCCCTAATTTTGAAGCACCACAACTTTGCTGAAACACAATCTTTTTGTTCGAAATAAAAACTGCTATGTCCAGCAGATTGTTCTCAATCAGACCCATGCTAAGAAATTCCCTTCCTATAGATCTTTAATTTATTATAGGCTAAAAGCTGTAGGAAGGCGCATTTGACATGCCTCATTTCTCAACGCGATTTCTCCTCCAAGAACTGTGTTGAAAAGCGGAGAACTGGTGGTTCGTGAAAGATGTACCTGAGCAATATAAAGAACAGCAAAAAAACTTCTGAGCCATTTCTGAATAGATTCTACAGAGCGTATTTTGATACCGGCGATTTTAGCGAGCTAAAAAGGACTGGACCCCATTTTTTCCCTCGAAGCAGACTATCATCCCCGTAGTTTTCTTATGTTTTATGTTCTACTCTTTACGACAGGACTCGGCCGTCGTCGAATGAGTCAATTCTCGGACTTTGAAATGAGCTAGGCCATCGAAAATTGAGGAAAATCCTTATTGGAGGCGCTCCAGGTTTTGCAGCGTTCCAAGGCAGCTTGGTTTCGTCCACATATTTGGTAACCCTTTCACTGTTAGCGTGCAGAAGCATAGTCTTACCCCACACTATTACCCATCTTGAAAACTGTTCCTTACTGTTGCAAGGAAGAGTCCAAGCACACACCTCCACGCGCGTCGCAACTGCTAAAGCTGCCAGCACGGGTTACTCCGGTGAATAGATTGACGACATTTTTCCTGCTTTCTCACAGCGTCCACCAGGCTGAGTTCGGTGCCTTTAGAGACCCAACCTCTAATACCACACCTGTAGTTGGGTATCAGTGATAAGCTTCTTTCATTTCTTTTTTACAATCCCGTACATTGAGGGCACTCCTTATACTACGCGCATCACTTTCGAGCTTTATTTCTCCAGGCCCAAGCCTGCCGAGCTAATCTTGCGCTATGCGTTTCCTAGCAGCACTCCTTCTCAATGCAGTCGCCATATTACGAGCTGGCCCTGGCGTGTCTATTCCAAGTTTGAAGACATGAAGTGGCAACAATCGAAAATCACGATTTTGCTTATCCTAAAAAGGAGGGTAAAACGACAAATGTTCTCGGAATCACCTCGAACCTTCGTATGAATATGAAAGGGCTGATCTTCCTCTATAAGATGACCCAAGTTGTTTGAATAGTTGCGAAAGAAACTATCAAAAAATGCAGGGGACTAATCGAGGTGCAAAACGGCGGATAACCTTCTGAATAGTGTATTGCGAAGCTCGGGATGCCGTGGAGTGGTGGTAAGCTCTCATCCACAATTCGATAGATTATGGGTCCCATTCCCGTCGAGGCCCAGGTTTTTGTTCCTGTTTTGTCATGTTTCGTTCAGTGGAAGCTTCTATTCTATCTTCTGACATTTATTCGAATAAGCACCCTATCACAGCTGCCATGACGCTTTCGTACATGAAAGTTGTGGTTTCGTGCGTTACTTGGTCTATTCCAAAGTTGATTCAGAGGAACATTAGCTAATTCATACGTCCACCTACCATGCTAACTGCTGCGTCAAACACTCAATCTCCACTTTTGACAAGGCCCTCAGTCAAATATTTGCCAAAAGCTGAATACAACATGATTTGCAAAAACTTCACCCCAACGGGAGTCGAACCTATGAACTATCGAATGATGAGCGGGAGCCATGTAATGATCCAGGACGACACAGAATTTCTAGCCACAAGATAGCCTCACGCATCAATGCTCATGTGCGGCCAATTTTCAGGTAACAACTTGCTTGGTATGTTCATTTTGCAGTTTTAGCTTCCATATTTGTGAACAGCAGTCGATTTTCTATCACTGTACCTAGGTCTCGATTGCGAAGTCCATGGAGTTGAATGCCTTTCCTAGT
>MU869583.1:32624-51842 GCA_036418205.1 Ostertagia ostertagi | reverse complement strand
ATTTTCAGAAAAAATGTATTATATAGAAAGTAACGATTACCGGGAGGCGCCGTGCATTTCAGCTCACTTAAGAATTGTCTGTCTGATCCTGGGGTGCCGTGAAACAAATTTAGTCAAGGATCCTACCGTGGGCGCTTGAATAGTGGAACTTTTTGAACGTTCAAAATCATCTTGAACTAGTGAGTCTATACAGTAGAGATGTTGCTAGAGATTCGTATAAGAAAACAATAGAGGCTTGGAAAACCGATTTCTATACAATTCTTGCGAATCGAAGTGAATATTCCCCGAATTGCTGGATTCCTAGAAGAAATAAAGGCTGGATAAATTTTGAGAAAGAGGTGAGCGGTAAAAGAACGACGATCATGGATGGATGGTTAAACGTCGTCGGGAATTGTTGAGGTGCCCGCTGTAGGCTGGGAAAACCGGTTTTGCAGGGCCACCACTGAAAAAAAGCAGAGTTGACAGATAAAATAGCATCAGATGTAGCACGTCAATGGTGGTGATGTCTATTCAACAACAACAGGGATAAACGTCCGTTCTCGCGAAGGGAACGGGTGGATGCGGGACGAGGATTGGGGCTGATGGGTCATGACTGCAAACTATTCATCAGTCACCGACGAACGCGCGGTTAATGGGTAGACCACACCCATGTCGAGTGGAGGGATGACTAAGCGAAACGCACCGCAACCTTTCGCACTCTTCTGGCACAACACGATTAGTTCTTCGATTTCAACGAAACACAGTTAATCGATCACGTGAAGAGAACCATGCGTGCAATCTCCAGTTGAATACATATGGGCGATCAATTTCTTATTAAAGGCAGCGATTACGAAAATTCAAGAAGGGTTTATTGTGACGTGGTGGTGCTCAATGGTACGCCAGTGGCGAAAAAAGCAGAAAAATCCGTCAAGAAAACGGACCCCCTTTTTGGCCGTTGGTTTTCACTCATGAACAGGTAACAGCTCAGAAAGTGGACGTATGAACGAGTTCACCGCAACGCGTTTGATGGCACCATGCCAAACCACGCTTCAATCGAGATGCTCCATTTGCGCCGCTGCTGGCCACGCAGCTCGTCCAAATCAACAAGTAAACTGGTGGGCGGATCGCTTTGGGGAGGCGGAAGCGAGCAGAGAAGCGCGATTCTGAGGTCACTATTTCAGCAAACCAGCTGCGCAACGCCCCTTTTCGCATTGAAGCACGCAACACACTCGCACTCTTGGACAGCCAAGTAAAAATTCTGCAGTCGCTGTTATGAGATGACTATGCTTTCCCTGTCGCGAATCCCTTTTACCTTAAGCGCTCCTTAAAGCGAAGAGATTAGCGGGATTTCTGTTGTGCTCATAGTGGAACTGAAGATGCTGAATAATGCCCTAGTAGCGAAAAAAGCAAAGAAATCCGTCAAAAACGCGCAAAATGGGACCACTTCCTCTGCCCGTTGACCTCCGATAATGGACGAGTTGGCAACCAACTAAGAGGTCGTCGGCACTCGTTAAACCATAGCTGCCATCATACCACCAGAGATCATACCTTGATTGATATAGCATTCCATGATGAGAAAAAAATTGGATACGCGCTCGAAGTGGCATACCTTATCAGAATGATAATCGAACAGCGATCTGCTGAGGGGCGGAGCACAGGCGGAGGCGGAGCTCAGAAAGGATTGGCAGCCCCAGGGCGCTGCAACGAGCGCACCTTTAGTCACAAAAAGGCCACATCTCGATTCCTTTGGGCTCTAGCTACTGCTTGAAGTGCTGCTCGTTTTATCATTTGCGTGCACGAAGTTTGTATCGTAATTTCTCGCCTTCAAGCGCCATTGCGCATTTAAAAATTCGCACGTTATTGCCAAAGTACGGGGGCATGGTGTGGTGCGGGGTAACGCGTTCCACTAAGTAACAGCTACCTCTGTTCGTGGAAGAGAGGATTAACTTTGGAAAGGGAAGTAAGAGTATTTCTAGCCCGGATTGGGATCTGCAACGGTCGTTAATGCGCAGCTGTTGTTTTTTGAGCTGAATCGACGTTTGAACAGTTCACAGGAGTGATCCTTTGTGTTCACTTTCAGAAGTGACATTCGTGGACCTTCTCAGGCCCGATAAACAAAGGAAAAAGATTGAGCGAACAGTGCAGAAGTGACATCCTTATCGCGCTCATACCGTCGACTTAGCTCGCTTACATCGACTGAAAGGAAAAATTGAGGGGGGGGGGGAGTGGGCATTTCACGTAAATGGCGAGTAAGGTTGGTGGTTCTGGAATAGCTGAGACATTCCACTGCATGGCTCATACCATTGATAGAGGGGCTAGGGACTCACGACTAGCCACCGTGTCTACCTTGCGCATCACTGTACTACGCCTTTCCGAATGCGCTAGTGCCTTCGTCGACATGTTTCCTGAGCCGTCCAGATCTCAAGTCTATTCCCGGGATTGGGGTAAGGTTTGCTTACTGACCGTCTATGCCATGTCCCTTGTACGTTATTATGTCCCACACCATCATTTTTCACTCAAAGGCAAGCCGGGGTGAACTGGGCTAGGAAGAGCGCTTTGTCAGCGTATTGCTGGGAGCATGCTGGAGAGAGAAGCGTAAAGAAGCAAGGACGAAAATATTCGAATTCCTGAAATGTTGAAAGGCTTACCTCCAGTAAGACTCAATGTGGCAACGACGTAGGACTGGTGCGCGGAGAAAAGCAAATGACACGCAGACTTGGAGAGCGCTTGGTCCAATTGTCGATTTGGGACGAGAGCAGAGTCAACCCTGCGTTGCGCAGTTCGCAACGGCACGTTGAGAGATCCTCAACGCACGCTGTATGGGCGGAGACGCAGACGGCTCGAGCATGCGAGTGTGAATGTTCGCGCGAGAGAACGTGTCTAATCGGGCGAAACTGCGCAACGTGGCCGTTGAAAACTGCGCAACGCAGAGGGAGCGTTGCGATGGTTGCAGATCCCTAACGACTAGCGCCTGAACTACGCATTTTGTGCAACGAAGCTGGCACGACGCGTAGTTACTGACGCACGCCTTCACTTGCAACGTGGTTCCTACTGTGGAGCTAATTCGACTTCAACCGATAGGCCAACTTTTCAGAGAAATCCGATTGAGTTGAGTGATGGGTACCAGACGACTGATCAGAGCGAGTCATATTCTTCCTGAAAGGGACTTGTGAGCGTGAACTTTTGAAGCTTCGCCGTAGCCAGATAAGGTTGACCAGGTTAGGCGCGGTCGAATTCTTCAATTGTGCCTGGATAACTCCACAACAAATTTCTTGAAAAAAAAAACAGAAGCGATCGCAAAAGATGTAACAAAGCTCGCCCTCTGATGAATCGTTTTATGCTACTGCCGTTTAGAAAAAGGCTAATATTTTGAATTACACTTGTATAAGTGTAGAATTTCCTCGTTTCTATAAGATGCAGACCGTAGCTAGATAGTGTCAAGGAGAAGAGAAAAAGAGAAATTCCAAAGAATTATCAGGATGACACAAATTTTTGACATGGTCCATTTTTCAAAATGTTTGCAGTCATTTAAATCCCACGTTATTCGAGACCAAACAAAAACCATTACAAGTATTCAAACAAGCCGTAAACGAAGGTTGGCGTGCCGATTCATGAAACTTAATCTAAGTCGGGAAAAAGCGAAGAATCAGACGAAGCATAAGTAACTGAGGGACAGTATGGTGGGCTGACCTCCTGCCTGTTGTGGTGAATTCAGTTTGATTCGACCTGTTTGATTTGATACATTCCCCAAAACAAGGGTGTGGTTAGGAATTCTATTAACAAGTTTCAAAAGGGTGTGACTAACGTCTTAGATTAACGATCCAATCACATCAACCAGTTTAACAATTCCTTTCTCTGTCCTCTACTCCTTCCCTTGAGATGTTTTTAACTTATGCAGACTATTTAGATGGATTGGAATCACCAATACGACAGATTGGTGTTTCATATCTAGCGACGCTACTTGTCTCCAGACCAGACCCGTCCGCACAATCCGCAACAGGAGAATGGCACGAGGAGAAAGGCACGAGTTGGATTGTTTGTTATTTATTAAAAATTAAGCAAGGGTGCAATGAGGAACATTAGTGGGAGAAAAAGCAAAAAGCACCATAGAAAACACTAAATTTCCCTTGTGAGGCCGGCCGTGGTATGACGGAGAGACACAGCGCTGCGAGGAGAGGGAAAACGCGAGATACGCGAGAGGGCGCAGAGACCACGTATGCCGTGGTTGATAAGGATGGCAGCACGGCAGCACACAAGGCAAGGCCTTAGCGCCGTTGCCTCGCACTTTTGAGTCGCGACAGTGTCGTGCCTCCTGCCCTTGGAGACCACCTCTTTCTCACTTTAGAAAAGACCAGCTCTCAGGACCTAATCCCGACTTGTGGCTCAAATGTTAGTGTATATTGTACGTAAGCAAAAACCAACGATCGCCTCCACGACCGAAGGTCGAACCAACCAGTTCCAAAATAAAGTGACAGCCATAACTACACAGGCCCCAAGAATTACAGGGTCACCCAATCTATCTTCAATACCCCGAAAAAGAGCAAATGTTCGTCCAGAAACTTAACCTTAACTTTTAGGAAGCTTGGATAAATACACATGGGGAGCTATGTTGGTAAGTGACATTTCATGAAATAGAGACAAGCAGGCTTTTTGTCTTTTGAAATTATTCTGCCTAAACGTATGGGTCCACTTGATTTACTAAGGGAAGCTTCTTTACTTCTTTCTCTCCTCTCTATACTTTTTACCTGACTCTCTTTCTCCTAGTCCCTCCTGTTCTCAACAAGAAAGTCAACTGTCTACCTGGCCCTATAAATCATACTCCTTCATACATGCCTTGGACTGTCAAATCTGATTCGAACGGTGTCGGCACGACCTGAACGAAATATAAGCAGGAAAAGCGCAGGGCTAGTGACCCTGCGCTACGTGCAAGAGGTAGAGGGATGAGAATGCCAATCCTGCTTTTGATCTTTCCAGAAATATAGATACAAAGACTCAAGATTTCTCAGGAAAAGCAGAGGTGCGGACCCAATTGGAGTCGATCCCACGACCCTTTGTCTGCGATTCAGGGTCCCTATTCGCTGCGCTTTCGTGCATCATAACATCAATAAAAAATCGTTCCACAGAAAACGGAAGCAGTTTGAGATCAGCTTCTCGAGATACGCACGAAGGTATATACATATCACATGTGAAATGGCCGGAAGTGACAACTGACCTTTGCTTGTACGTTGGTGAGAATGATGTTGCCACTTTCCTTCCTCACATGACATAAAGCAACAGCCCCAGCAGGCTCCTTACCCTCAAACGCTAATGGTGTGGAACGATGCGCTAGCCCTAGCCAAGAATATAAGAAGTGTGAGTGAACAAAAAAAAAAAAACTCCACCTTGGAAAGTTCCGCGGAAATGGGAGTGACGCTTCGAAGTGGGGGTGAAGCACGCCCACTTCGAAGCCGTTCAGCTCCCCTTCTAGCGGCTTTACAAGGTGAGTTTTTCGTTTAGTCTACACTTTTTTTAGGGCTAGCGCGTCGTTCCACACCATTAGTTGAGGGAAAAAAAGCCTGCTGGGAATGTTGCTTTGAGGCTAGGCTAGGCGAAACGCAGCTTAGAGCAGTGAAATTATAGCAGTAAAAAAAGATTAACTTCAGGCTGATGAGGATATGGCAGTTACTAGCCTTTGAAGAAACGTAGGATGATTTCCCAGCTCGATCAGATTTTTCAGCTCCAATATGGACTCTTTACACATAGAATACGAACACAAAAAATCGAAACACTGCTAAGAGGTAGAGAGAGATTCCATCAGCAACAAACCAGCCAGTAGTATTCAAAAAATCCCGTATCATCGTGACTAAGTCACGCCTACTCATTGTAACAAAAAGCACTGTCTTAGGCCACGTATATGTAGTGTGCGCAATATATAGAATCGACGTTACATATGGCGCTTCACTTCAGATCCTGTGCTTTTCTTAAAGCGGTACGTGAGCAGACCGATGTAAAGATTCACATGATCTTCCTACATGGTGCTAAACAGCATGTGGAAAGTGGTTTGGAATAGCGCAAACAGAAAGTCAAATCTGACGCATCGATACAACGGAACAATAAACCAGCATGATCTCGAGAACAAGATACCTTCCCACACGAATTTGCTGATTGTAATAGCAATGGCTGGCCGCACACGCATTTATGCACCTCCGGTGTCCAACAAGAATCCCTCGTGACGACGTACAAGGCGATTTTTGTAGGGTAGCTTTTTAAGAAAGTTTTCTTCATGTTATGGAACTTGAGTGACAGCAATACCGAGGTCCATTTCCGTTGAGCGGCCCCGTGAAGGCCAGAAACAGAAGAGAAATGGTCCAGTTCCTAAGGATTTCCTAAGCAAAGTTTTGCATTTCAGATGGCTTCCAAATTCTCAAATACTCGCAAAGCCAAAAATGTTGCACGATCCATCTAACAAACCATCAACATTTATTTTTTAGCGAAAACTGTGAAAACCCAACCATTTCAGCAAATTTTTTTCGTGCCTGTTTTTAGCTTTCAGGGCTCGCTCAGAAAAGTGATGCTTACAGCTCTGTAACCCACGTGAGAGCTCCTACGGCACACAAATCACCGTTTTTAAGGAACATTTCAAATCATGGGAGATCTCCCTTTATTACCAAACAAGAACGAATATACACGCGACTCAAATTAGCACGAAACTTATTCGTTGAGCTCCTCAAACAAGCGGTTGAAGTGTTTTTCTACCCCTATAGGTCAAGATTGATGCCAATCAAAACATATAGGCCCTGTTGCCCTAACTTACCGGAATATCGGCAAGGTAGAGGAAGTTCCGATAACTCAGAGGCGCTAAAGACGGTAAAACCGTCCAGCAATACTCCCAAACCACCCATCACATACGCAGCTGAGTCCCCAAGGCAACTTTACGCCGAAAGTAGCGCATTGAAAATAAGGATAGAGGTGGTCAGTGAAGCAGGGATGAAGAAGAAGCCATGTGAAACGGCCCGAAATCTGAGAAATGAGGCCCCTTCCTTGTCCACTGATTTGCGCATTGATGCGACTCTCATCGTTGTGCTTTCTTCAACTCTACACGCTCTCTTCTCAAAAAAAAACAAAAACCTAACCACCTGTTTCAATTGGAATCTACTTAAACTCTATCAGCACAGTTTCCCTAAAGTACTGCCGGAAAAAATTTGAAAGTAATCATTTGTTTCTCCTTGAGATATCGACGAAAAATGGGGCGAGCCTATACTTTTAGGAAATACTCTATCCAATTTGAGGAATGATATTCAAGAACAGTTATTTGGTCATTGACTAGGTGTAGGTTCCTGATTAGAATGGTTACGGAATGTAGCAGAAACCATCACGTGTGCAGGCCCGAGCTGGCATGCCTGATGGGAGCTCGCCGGCCAACCAATTCTGGCAAAGCTTCACTGGAATTAGGCCCGTTTGCGAAGATAACAGAACATTCCTACGGTTTCCCAGCAAATCACTGTGAGGCTGTATCGCATGCAAATTCGTCTTCAAATCGCACTACGACTCTTAGTAAATAAAAAAGGAATATATGGGAAATTCCACGAAGGACGGATCAACGCAAAAATTCATCCCTTCCTTTTATAGCGCGAATTACTGAGTTCACCACGGAAAAGGCACAGAACTATCAGTAATAAACAGCGATCATGAACCGCGATGATTACTGGCCATCCATTTGAATCCCGGAACGACTCTTCGGTTCACAGCAGCCTGGAGGCTGCCGATCGGTAACGCTGTCGACGGTAACGGAGAAACTTAGACTAAGTTCAAACAAGGATGCCGGGTTATGGGTAAAACTCTTCTCCCTAGGCGAAAATCAAATCTCCACTTGTGGCTTTTTGGGCAATTGAGATACCGACTACACAACTACAGCATTTTTAGGTAAAGTCACAACATAATAGATAACTAAATAATTAACAGCACAACTGCTCGGAAAGCGAGAGGTGCGGGTTTTGAAGCCTGGGCGAAAAGTTTTCCCCACAATTTTTTTGTGATAACTTTTGCACTGCGAAGGCCAATAACAGCAGTTAACAATCGAAAATAGTACTAAAGGTGAGCTAACAATCCAGCCGGTAGGGAGCGTAACCAACTGATGGTCGACGAGTATGAAGTTCGTTGAGCAGAAATGAGACTATCGGACTTTCAACCAGCGACCGGTTGCAATGAGGCGGCAGGTAAGGTGTTTGCCAGCGTCTAAGCACATACAAATTGCCGAAGTGGTGTAGGCGGTGAGCAAGCATTGCCAAATCACAGCGAACAGCTTAAAATAACCTCCGAAAAGTACGATTTCCGACTGACTATTATGCGATATTTATTCAAGTAAAAATTCAATCAAATCAGGCAATAACGACAACAATTAACAACTACGAATGCAAGCTATGCTGATAACAATAACCGATGGAAATAACGAGATAAAGAAGGCAATTACTGTAAAGGTACGGGAGTAATCCTCGCGATGACGGGTTCAAGGGCGTTCACCCAACGGATGTCTTTTCGTAAAGAACGAGCAAATTGAACAGCGTTGAAGTTCTCATTTCGGGTCGCACACGCCAAAAGAACCTAGAAATACCAAACTTCAATTCAACGCCATCAGTGATTTCCACTGAGAAGATCCAAAGGCCGGCCAATCCAGCAATTCTACAAATGAGTACATGACGTCACCATCAAAATGATATTATTTTCCTGATTATACAACAATCATGGAGAAAGTAAAGTAATATCTAGAAAGTGAAGAAAGTAGCATCTTGTCATCTCGATAATACGCCATATTCCACTCCTAGTAAAATCTTAGAAATCTTCAACGGGCAATAACTCATCTCGAATGATTCGCGAGGACATTCGATGAGCATGACGGTGACACAAGGGCTGATCTGTTTTTTACTCCTTTTATAAATATGTTCATTCAGCGTTTTTCTCAATTCCTCACTGACGAACACGGGGGAAGATTAAGTGCCTCAGCCTGCACCTAAAGGAACACACAAAACACAGGTCAAACTACGGGGGAGCAAAAAAGCATAGGGGCTTTCTACACCGACGACATCAGAAGATTTTCCCACGGAAACATGGTTCACGGTACGAGCTCAACGAGGTCGTCGAGAAACCATAGACGATTACGACGTCTCTGAAACGCTGGTCAAAAGCCATTTGCATAGTCAGAGCTAGTGTCCCTAAGAAGCCATTCACCAGTTATCCGATTGAAGAAATTATGTAGCAGCTTCAGAATGGAGCGATTATGGTAGGCCTCCTTGAGCTCGACGGTGATGACAGATGACGTCATATTCTGGAGACGGTGAAGGCAGCGAAGGTGGGCCTGATTCTGCTTATGGGGGACATCTAAGGAATATTCGCCGTATAACTCCCAATAACAGCGGCATCCTTTGCGACGAAAAGTTTGATGATATGCGCCATGGGCAAAGTGACTTTTTTGCCTCCCCCCCCCCGTGTACATCTTTGTTCTTTCCGCATTCCGCAGGCGCCGCCGCCTCACATAAAATCCGTGAATTTTGAGCTTTAACTACGCAAAACTCGGATGCAACAAAATGTTTCGAATGATATTCGATGTGTCAAACTTATCAGAAGGAACAACTGTAAAAGTTCGATCGAATTGACGTTTTCTGGCAATGAAAAGGCAAGTTTCAGTTGCTTTTGCTGTAGTGAACCTCAAAATTATTTTTGACGCGGTTGCTCCACTAAAAACATATGTCTTGCTATATGTGTGGGTCTGTACTTACTTCTACTACTCTTTTTTATGACCAAGATTATCAGAATATAAAGGAAACTAGGAATGAACACAATTGGGAAATTCGTAGGCTTAGAAAACCTTCGCTAAAAAGGAGCATCAACCATTCGATGAACCTCGCCGTGTCTAGTCATATTATGGTGTGGTCTATAGAATAGATGCAAAAAATTAGAAAAGAAGTAGCGCATGCGCGAAAAAAATAATAATTTGTGTGTGCAGCGCATGCGCTGCACATGGTCCCACCTGAGCGGGGTTGGGTTATGGATTTCCAACCTACTGGCGACTTGACTATTCCCGTTCATTCACCGACGTCTTACATACGTTTCTTCATCATCCTCCCCCCTATTCCTGCCCAAGATTTTGCGTCAAAAAAACTGTTACTAAGAAGACCTTTACCAACTTCTGAGGTGAACTCAAAGACGGAAATTACTATTAAGCAAAAAACAATTTCAAAAAAGACAGGGTATTGATTACAGCATGACACGATGAGCGAGATAGCATGGCAATTGAACACTTCTTCCACTGTGCTACAATTGTCGCGTACCGCAAAGACCGCTCCAACGGAACCCTGGGCGCGCCGGCGCCTGCGAAGTACTGCAGACATGACCCACTACGATCTATCCGTGATCGTGCGGAAACGCACGGGCCGTTCGCAACGGCACCATCACGGCCTGTCCCGGTGTTCCCCGTCTGTCATCACGGTTCTTTCCCCTTCAGGGCGTCAGCCCTTAGAACACTATTCTGGATGTTATTCTTAGTCTCATCTTATGTGGCGTCGGCGGCGAAAGAAACGAAGTGAGATTAGTTTATTTGAGTGTATGCATTACTTGTATTAACCACTAGTTCATAATACATAAGAGTAGTTCTATCATAAATAAATACTTAGTATCACTTGTGTTAGCGTTATGTAGCAATAGGGTTAAAACCCACACGTTACTCACTTAGTAGTTAGGTGTCTTAAAGTCGGTTTGTGGTTGCCAAGGTCAGTTAGCTGGCCGTTAGGGTAGTTAGTTCATTCCGTACTTAGTGGTCAGCGCGCGGTCACTAGGAGTTGACTGTTTGCACTATTGTCCCTCGTAATTCAGCCGGGATTTCCTTCCAAGTGGCACTCTAGCCCTGTCCTGGACCCACCGACTCGCAACGACAATGCTGACATGCTAAACACTAGAAAAGGGCCGACTACTCCGCGACTACAAATTCGATCCTTATATGTTGTCTCCATAATTGCGAACGCTTCCAGATCATATGCAAATAACATAGCTCGAACTTATGGCTTTGGTGTGTGGATAAAGTAAGGCCTAAAAATTTCTAAAAAGCAGAAACTAGGAAGCGTCAATCTCTATGGATTCAGTTCAGTTACAATCGCTCATCGACGACACGCTTGGACGAAGTGGCACACAAAACGAGGATTTTCATTGCCGCTTTGCTGACTTCTCAACATGTTTTATCCACAACAAGCTTTGGCCACACCCATCTTGTGATAACATCACATTTCTGTGGATGAATCATCGAATGGAAACCATGCATAGGTTTTGTACCTCATTAACATCTTCTTCGGAGCGAATACTGAACAACACGGGGAACTGTGCGGCCACAGAACGTTTGGCCTTCTGCGCCACTTCTTCATCTCTTGTAACCAGATTCATGGCGATCACACCTATAAAATCGAACATTAACATAACAACCACTGAATTATATTGACAACTCTGTCAAACAGTGCTGAACATTATCCATAAAACCGCCGAGAACTAACCATTTGATTTCAGTGAGTTCTTCATATTACAAAGGACAGGATCGGTAAGGAAAACGGCCGGTGGACAGCTAAGACCCGATTCATGTACGGGACCAGCCAAATCCACGAACAAAACGTCCAGTTTCTCTTTCTCATCTATAAATACGAACGAATACAGCTTTTTCTTGATTCACTAGTTTCCCCAATAGATTGATGCAGTTCTTAGTTCTAGATGCTCACAACGTGTAACCTTTCAAAGAAAATTGAAACTGCAGCCTTATCTCTGCCGTTGATCTAGAAATGGCTGTTTTGTCTTCCGATTTATTCATTTATTGCACCTTGCTCTAATCTATACAATGAGTTACAGGGTTTTCCACCCCGATACGTAAACGTTGCATTCCATTTCGGAAACGTTGCAACCAATTTCGTAAACGTTTCAGTTATCCTACAGGGGTTATCGAGGGTCCTGATCACGAAAGTGACATCCATTTTTGGCGCTGGCGCCAAATGGCGCCAATTTCACGCCAGTGCCAAAAATTTCGTAAACGTTGCAAGGAGAATCCAGTGCTAAAAATGTGACATCCATTTTTGGCACTGGATTTTTCTTCATTTTCTTCGCATTTTTCTGTGGAATTGTCGAATTCAAAATAAATTTGCGCTGGAGAACATTTAAGACATGTTTGGCACTTCGGAAGTCTGTATGTTCCCTTAACCTATTATTCGTGTAAGAAAATAATGCATTGGTTAATTTCATCATGATTGAAAGATCGCTTGTTCCCTCGTGTTCCGTGACAAACATTCCCACTAACAGGTGATAATGGATTAGTCATTGATCAATGGTGCCGTGGAGGGAAATAGGCGAATGCGATAAGAGTTTAACGAGCGAAGACCGTCAAATACATTGTGTCCCTTGCTTCATATGGATAGGAGGACAGATGCACTTAAAGCTCACGTGTGTGTTTTCGTTGTCGGAAGGAAACCAATCCATCCAGCACCAATGGCCGGAATAATAGATCTAAAATTATGTACATCTATTATCCGGCCATTCGTGCTGGATGGATGCTCGGTTGACGTTAGGTTAATTCAGATTGCGGAGGTGAGAGCGTTGTTGCAGCTTTTCGTATCCTAATCAATAATGCGGTTCGGATAGCAAGGATGAAAGTATGTGATGTAGTTGTTGTCCAGAAAATCCTACGACACTCTGAACAAATAAGTGTAGGAGAAAATCGAAACCCTTTTCAGTTGTTTCGGCATTTATTTACTGTAGTGTGTATTCGAAGGTTCCAGCAGAAGCGGTGCGGTACATGCAAGGCTGACCAAGCATAAGTTTTACGGCACCAAACTTCTCTCTGAACTGAGGAGCTCATATGAAGCCACTCTGCTTGCATGCGTTGAAGCTAGCATCTGTACTGTATTCAGAAAATGACTCGTTCAGCAGGCCATGGTGTCCCGTTGTCCCTAAGGCTTTCCAACCGGAAGATATTTGACTCAAAATGAAGCACTGCTCTAGTTGGCTGTAAGTGATGAATGGTGAGCGTTTACTCAACTTCCCAGAGGCGCAGCCGATTGCTACCAGTCGTGAGTTAGCAACAACGCTGAGGTGCACTAACTGACAGCTATCGAGAATCCCTACGTTCTTGGTTGCAGGGCAGCATGTTCGCAATGGGTACCACATGGGTTGCGCCAGTCTGGGGAGGCGACGTGTGTGACGATGGTAAAGATTTTTCTTCTTTCTTCGCACCAAAGGAATCTCTTGACAAAAATGAAGATTAGGGAAGACAGCTCAAGCCTCGAGGAATCTGTCCACATAAGCTCTATTGGATTCGACTGAGAGTGACTATCTGCAGAAACCTCCGAAAAGAAGGGTTTTTTTTGATGGTTCTGATTAGGCTCCATTTTGATTCTTCACAGAGAGCTACTGGATACCTGCACCGCGGTGATGACATGTCGCTCTTACTAGGCTTTGAAAAATTGACCAGCCATGCGTAGTTCACCCAGAAATGTACAACATTGTGTTACCCTACCCTCACGCACATCTACCTGTGACAATGGATTACGTCATCAAAAGATCATGGATTTTGAATGGGAAATCTCGCAGTGCTTGGCTTACTCGTTGGGCTTAGACCCTTCTGATTAAAGGAGTAATTAGTGCCTGAAGCGTCATCCAGAAGATAAAAGATCTGGTGACTGAGGTCAACTCAAAAATGGAATCGATCGTTTCTTTCCAAAGCAAAACACGAAGACCTAAAGTATGAGAGTTGAGAAGCTGCCCGGGAAAAGTGTAGGTCTCCTATATGATAATGGTGATAATCTTGCTGATTTAAATATTTCATTCTACAAAAGTAGGTGCAAATAAATAAATCTTGGCAAAGTGTCCAAGATTTCCCTGGACAACCCAATATAAAAATTGGATGACTATATCGAATACGCCCTGACGGCTTACTGGCCTATGCGATCTTTCGAACACCGTTCCAACAACGCTATCAGCTCAGGGCATATCTAATTAGAGCTTTGCCTGCCGGTGCTGCAGTATCCCATTTACAAGCCTTTTTTTCCATTTTCAAGTCAACCATAGTAGCGAAAAAGTCCATGAATAATTAGAAAGGGGAGGTACTAAATTGATTACCCTAGAACTACAGTAAGGCTCTAAGCAAAAACATGCCAAGCGTTGACCTGATACATGTTAAAAATCAAAAGTCAGTCAAAGTCGAAAGTGATTGTAGGAAAGCCAAGTTACTGGCAAAACTTTGTCTCAGCCAGGAGTCGAACCTAAAAAACGGGCTAGAAACTGCTGACCGAGTGTTCTGCCCAGACTTAACATTTTGTTGAAAAGCGATTTTAATGTTTCTAAAGCTTCTTTCCTGCAGGTTGACGTCGCCCCTTCGATTTCATTGAGTGAAAATGGACTGGCAGCGTGCGCAATTGACCCAATCGTTTTCAGCGATGCCGCAGGGTACTGATTGCCTTTCGTACAATGTGGAGTGCCTTTCCCGAATGTGGGAAATCTATGTGATATATAGGAGTCCAACTAGCGATTTAAACTAGCTTTTCCTTTTTCGCCAATCGGTTTATATTAAATACCTGAAAGGATGAAAGTGCAGCCAGCAATGCAACATTAGTTTTAAGTTGTTTAACTGCTGTATTTGGCCGCAGTTCGCCTTGCGAATGTTTCACAAGAATGCTTGATGCGAACAAACTTTACCCCAGCCGGGCGAACCCGCACCTCTATGCTCAGCGGGCAAGTGCGCACTTGCCCAGTAAACAAGAGGTGCGAGTTCGAGTTCGAGTCTCGAGTTGTTCACATCCCAGCATTCTGTAACTTTTAGGATTTCGAGGAAGATTTGCGTGGTGGCAGCTCTTCTTCTCACTCTTACTCTCACACCGACGTTTTTGTATGAAACCGGATGTGCGGAGAGTAAAAGGAGCTTGTATTAGCGAATCCCTTGAAAGCGAAGATCGTAAGGACGCGGCGACGACACATTTTCACGTCTGCTGATGATATGGGAATGTAAAAGACAATTGCTTGATTCTGCAAAGGAAGCCTATGCAAATGGCACGTGTGCGATAGCCTTGATAAAATATCGATAACCTGATACGCGGCATGACTTCCCGTAAGGCTTGATCTGTTGGAGGTCTTTTTGAGGCCACACCGAGTGCTACGTAACAACAACACGTTTTTCCAGAGATAAACAGATCGCCCGATTGACCTTAGAAGTTTCGAGTACTTGAAATTAGAAGCATCAGCTCCTCGGTTTGCGGCTCTGGTCCAGAATAGACTGAGAGCCATTCCATCGCACTTTCACGCTCATTTCGTGTCTAGAGTGATCGTCTTGATGGGGTAAGGCAAACCACTGGATCGCCACATTCACCACGTCACGATCAAGCTCGACCCCTTCTACGGAAGCCTTCAAATTAGGAACAATCATGAACGCACGGTAGCTCTGAAATTACGTATAATAGAACCAACCTTGGGTAAATGGCCTAAAAGAAACGAAGCTAAAAGACCACCTCCTAAGCCAGAAAACGGTAAACTGAAACCAAGTAAGTTTGACAAACTATTGTTTCAACTAAAAAGAAATAGCAAATGAATCACTGTTATTGTACTGTAGCTGGATCACTAAAAGGATTTTGAGGAAGTAAGGCTAGTCCAGACAGCATGAGGGTGTGGTGGTCGCAACTCAAGTTTTCCAGATCAACCGCCTTCTTCCCACCTTTTTTACCTAGAAAATTGATATTGTAAAGTTCCTATATCTGTCTGCGAGCATTTCCATAGAACAGTCATGGGAAAAGAGGGCCCACTTACTTAATATTGACTTACATGTGACCACCATATTACTGGCGTTGCCGTAGGAAAACTAGCCGCCTATATTCCTGGCCATCCACGGCGACATCTTCAACCGTCCATTTTCCGTTTATCGAAGATTCACCGGATGCCTTCGTCACACGCACATCGACACTTCCAGTAGAGAGAAAGTCAATCTGAGCAATTATATATGAACAGAGTTAATCATTTTTCAAGTAAGAAGGAAAAAAACAGAAAACGAAAGAGGGGGGGGGAAGGGGAAATTGTTTTGTTGGAACTAATGCAAGGCACTGCGCACGTAAGTTACCTCACATGAATGTGCCATTTCTGATCACTAGAGGCAGCGTAAAAAGGTTCATACACGAAACTTCACTTTCTAAAACAGAACTCCAAAATCCACCCTCCACACACTGGAGCGGACTTAAGGGACCCCGTACGAAGTAAGTGGTGGAGCGACCACGCAATGAGTGACGCGTGTATAAGAAAAATTGATTTCGACTTCTAAAATTCGAAGTAGGGACAAATCGTTTAAACGTGACAGATTATGATGCAAGAGGAAGAGTGACCCCGCCGCCAACATTTGTGACAGATTAAATCGGTAATTTGGACAACCAATAGTTCTTTTTTTTGAATTGCGAGCCAGTACAATCGCGCCTTCATCTCCTTTTCAATCTTTGACAAATTTAAACGAAAATTTTTTTGAATTATGGGCCTCAATCTACCAATAAAAAGAAATGGAATCATGTGGTCTCACGGCGTGACTCCCTCACGTCACCATCGAGTTGGGACGCAATACGGGCAATAAGTGCTCCTGACTGGTGGGAATTACCTCGAATACACCAATTACGGGCCCAGGCTGCGCTACTACATTTCTGTAAAGCCATGCATCAAGCCCATGAGAGAGGTAGCAGCGATTCAAGCGATCTGGGTAACTGTTTACGATATATTTCAGAGCGGTATTTAACATTACAAGCAGCCCATTGAATAAACTAAGTGGTTAAGTGAAATGAACAAGAAAAAACAAAAACAGATAAACGGCTTGCCTAAAATTAGAGGAGTGGATGTGATCCCTTCCTGCTCGCCGATTTCCACATTGATGTGAATCGCATTGTTTCTGCCCTCTAAAACGCCAACGCTCTCTCTGCTGAAGGACTAGAACCTCAGACAGCGAGGGAAGGCGGGGGCGATACTGCGCCAACTAGCGCCGCGGGAAGGCCATGCTAGTTCGCCGGGGGCATATCCTTCGATGCGAATTGCGTGTCGGTCCGCAACCTTAGGAGGTCCGCCTGTCCATTGAGTTGTTTCCTTCTTCCTTCCTCTTCCTTATTCGGCCTCAATCCTTATCGTGCAATCCTCCTTTGACAACTCCAATAATACTGGAGTCGGCAATGGTAGTAATCCTTCGTATCAACCAATAGAACGTAAGGCAGCGACAATTGGCTCCACTCACGCTCCTGAAATGAAGGCCCGGATTGGACCTCTCATCCTTCCATTCTCCATGGTTGAGTGAATTCCCCAGGGGCGCCAGTCAATCGAGCATCAAACTTAACAAATCGAGTGAGTCCCGCAAATATATGAACAGAATGTGCATTCAGATGCACCACAAATCTCACTCGAATGCGTGGCATGTCAACACGGAACCGAGCGTCTGCTTTCATCACAATATTATAACTACAGATCGTTGAGCGTCCTCTATAACTTTGCATGCTAGTCTTCATCTATAAAGTTGTCTCATTCGGTTCATTTATTGTTAGAGGCACGGTCCGGGATTAGGCAAGTGCACCAATCCATCCCCAACGTGGTAGACAGGCGGACAGGCTTTGATGTCGTGGCCCTTCGCGGCTTGAAAGTGCGCGACAAAGGCGCTAGAAGTTTGCTCGACCCGCAATCCACACCTTCGTCTGCAAGCCCCGCCTTCCGCCGTCTGCTGCCAAGCTGCCACCGAGAGAAGAGCGCGTTCGCGGTTCCGACAGCGTTAGCATTGCGGCTCGCCATTGGTACTGCGGTAATTGGAGGTAGCCGGTCGTGAAACTCGTCCGCTCACGCCTCTCCTCCATCCCAAGGTGGAATACGGCTGAGAGGGATACTTTGTTCTGAGCGTGATCGGGAGTTTGTTTTGCTTTCTTTTTATTTCAAAACCACTCCCCACCTCTCAGCTCCATTATGAACGCTCTTACAACCAACTTATCCAGAGCCTAGCATTGAAAAGAACCTGCAGGCCTAATGAGAAAATCGCGAAAGAATAAGTGTGTTGAGTAGATTATGGACAAGCATGCGAAGCGCAACGAGTACATTATTTGCAGGAGCAGGAGTTGGAAGTTTGAAAAAGGCCCTAAAGACTGATTGAGATGCTGCAAAATCTAACCAACCAGGCCACCATTCTCACGTGGATCGAACCTTGTGGCAAACGGACCCAACTCGTCCTGAACTTGTTTCAACGACGAATAAGCTTGAGATCTTGACAATGTCACCACAGCTAGACGATCCTTAACAAAACAAATGGAATTTCTGATTAAGGGTTCTCAAGTGATACCACGTTTCCATAGTTCTACAAAGGAGACTGACCTTTTCAGCTTGTTGGCGTAATGTCCTACGACCTTTTTCAGTAGAAAATATCCACTCGCCCTCTCTAAAGCACAAGCATTTAACTCTTCACCATGACTAAGCTTCAAGATAGATGCGAGAAGCTTATATTCGTCCAACCATAAGAAATCCAACTATGGCTTTTTATGGGAAACGTAAAGTATGAAAGTTATCCAGACTATTATACATTTCAGCTTCAAAACGCAGGCAGTTTCAGATGAAGAAATAACGTACCGCCCTAGAGGAACAACAAATACGGCGTAGCTGCGGAATGTCTTGACATTGACGTCATCAACAATGTGGAAACAATAGCGAGGTCCGCTTTCAAACTGGCTTTCAATGGTGATGGAAGCCTCATGGTCCAATTTTCTAGAATAGTACATATCATAGAGTAGATCAGCAAAACACGCCCTGCTCCAGCAAAGGGGAATGCTGGTTGAAAGTATTAGTGAATTAAAGGCAAGAATCAGGATTAAATTGATGGGGTGATTCCACTCAAATGTGAAAGTAGGGATGGGAGGTGGACCGCCAGTGGAGAAAAAAGGAAAGAAAATCCTGAAATACACAGGAAATACGAGCATTTTGCTCCATGCTGTGGAGAAGTTCAAAAGACAGGCAGGGAGATGAGAGATAATGTGAGCGCGGAGAGTGGTAGAGAAGTCCGAGAAGAGAGAGCATAGCAGATCAACGTGGCGACGCAGACAAGATATCGAACGGTGGGCGGACCATGTTAAGTTTGGTGGAGTCTGTTAGAAGTCCATTATGAAGCTTAGTCATGGTGAACGCGTTAAATGCTTGTGCTTTAGAGAGGGCGAGTGGATATTTTCTACTGAGAAAGGTCGTAGGACATTACGCAACAAG
>MU869583.1:9492-21631 GCA_036418205.1 Ostertagia ostertagi | reverse complement strand
CGGATCTCGAGTATACTTCGTTGGATATCAGTAAAGCATGCTGGGAGTATCTTATCAGCGCCACCTCTATCAAGTGCGGCAACCACCACGTCAAACCCAGAGCCACGCCTAATCCGACTTCGAGATATCGAGTATACCTTTGGCATGGTTGGAGGATACTGGGGTATGGGTCGCAAGGACAGAAAGCGACTTCTCCACTTTTCGGACTACACGTACTACTTATAGGGAACATTCCACATTTCTATATGGCGTTTTCTCAGAGTCCGAAAACAAATTGAGGACTGAACTCATTGGGAAACTCCCCTTTCCCTTCTTCAGAAATGCATCGCGCCAACCATGAAACCCTTGGAAAAAATGGGTAACGCCATGAACAAATGACTTCATGGGAACTCGACGTAATTACAGCTATGTAATTTTCGACCTTCACCATACACACAAAAAAGAAAAAGAAAGAATAAGAAGCCTTCTTGTCTAAACTCACCCAAGTTGCATTAAGTAGGTCGTAGCGGAACCCGTCAAATGAAACAAGCAGCAATTTTGGGTGCGGGCTCAGCTTGGTGAAAACTAATGGCAGCCATAATATAAAGCAAGAAACGATCCAAATTCTAGTGAAAATCATAGAAATCAGTGAGTATTTTGAGCCGGAGCCCGACCGCAAGTGCATCAAGTTCGCTGCGGCAACCGTAACCCGGACCGGTTGGCAACAGACTAGCTTCTCCACCGTGTTCCATAAAAACTCCTAGGGACAATATTTTTCTCGAAGTTGTTGAAAATCGGTGTGTCCACCCGAATCGCATGGACCGCCTGGTCCAATGTTACTAATATTTGGTGGATACATAGATGCGCTTCTGCAAAAAGCCAACATGGGCAGATCAATTGCAAACATAAAAAAGCAAAAGAGACTGTGACGGAGCGGGTAGAAAGTCTTCAGTCAGTACAGCGGAAACAAAAAGAAGTTCGTTCAGTAGACCACTTACCTAAAAGTTCGTCTAAATTGGATCTTGAAGGAACGGGTCACGATCAGATCATTGTAACAACGCTCTCTTAAGAACGAGATTGCACGTACAAGAAAAGAGGTCGCAGCACTTCAAGTGCGTTAAAAAACCATGCCTTGACCGCTGCGACCGCTGCCGTTTTTGTTTGTTCCCAGTATGCGCGGTGTCTGCGCCCTCTCGCATGAAGTGCTCTCACGCGTGTTACCTCTTTCGCCGCGCACTGTCTCGCCGTCATACCACGGTCTCCTTCACAAGAGAAGATGGTCCGCGGTTTCTTTTCCCTTTTTTCCTTCACTGACGTCTATTATGGCACTTCTTAATTCATTGATCGGAATAGCGCAATCTTTCCATCACGATCCTTGTCTTCAAGTTGCAATGCTAAATTTTTTGTTCAGGAGAAAAACCATACGTGGTTCTCCTAGAAAAAGGAGAGGCGATGCTGCGTCAGCGATACTTTGGACTCCAAGTCTTGTGGTCAGACGCATAATGACCAGGGATCACATGGTTGAGTGGATCAAATTTGTTTATTCGGCTGTTGTCTCATGGTCATTTTCCAGTGACAATGGTACTGTTGAGAAATCGTGAAGGTGTGTAGTACGATCTTTCGTTGCATTTGTGAATTGATTTGGTATAGTTTCTAAAGTGCATGCATGTGCTGAACATTCAGCACTGCCAGTTCAGGAACAGTCAAGCAGATCACAAATCAATAAGAAGGGATCGCGCGCCAACGTGCCATTATAAAAGGTCAGCTCCGCCATAGTATTTTGTTTTCGCTACGACGTCAGTCCCCGGGTGCCCCCCCCCTTTATCCTCATTTCCTCAGTATTCTATTTTGCTCTAGTATCTCGCGCTTCATGCCATCTTTTCTTCTCTCGATGCATTTGTATTATGAAGTTCCATTTCGCTAGTTCATTTTAGAAACGTTACCTGATTCTAAGCAATCATTGTTTCGATTTCAATACCAATTCAATTTCGCACTGATATCGCTTATGATTGGAGTGCTGTTATGCCGGTCCTTCATTGCCGTCTCATTGATACTCAACTTCATGATTTTTGAAGAGAATTCGTTTGCAATTGTCATCCTCATGTTCAGTGATGATATGTTGTTATGGTTTGCTATGTTTGGAGTTGAAATAAAGTTTAATTACCCAAGTTTGAGGTTCTGAGCCCTGTGGTTGAAGCCACGGAGTTACCTGTGCTGTTCGATTCAAAATTGTGTCAAATGCGTTGTACTTGAGGCCGAAAAGCTGAACCACCACGAGACAAGCTGCTCAACGAACTACGACATCAACTACGGCCGCTACGGTGAGTAAGCATATTAAACTTATCAACAGACAACTAGTACACGCTAACACATTTTTTGGTGCATCGGCCCATTTTCGACTTCTGGGCAAAGAACACTTGTACACATTCGGCATTTCTCAACACTTGGGGAATAATCAAACCACAGTCACACAGCCAATCAATCATTCTACAAACATTATTTCTACAGACACTCCTACAGACCTCACAGTGCTTACAGCGAATCACAAGGAGACACTTTGTTACACACATTCCACCAATCGATCAAAAAATCGATTAAGGTACCTCGATACACAAACTCAAGTTGCCAGTCAAGACACAAGAACCAGCACCAATCAAACAGAGCTTGCACACCGCGGTACTTTCAGTAAAGTTGTGAGATACCGATTTTGAATTCATTACTTGTTGCTTGCACAGCTTGCAAGTTTACACATACCCTTTTTCATACATTTCTCTGTGCTGATTTCACATTTTACATTTTACTCTTTTCGCTGGTTTCGTTTGCTTACTTGTTGTTCCTTTTCAATACACAACAATTAAGCTTAAAACAAAACAGAACAACATTTTTTTACTCCACCGAACACGTACACACATACCAATTCTATCTTGTTTAGCAGTGCAGTACAGTCATACGGTCACTTACACCAAGTCGTACAACAGTTTAGTCGGTGAAGCATTTTCAAAAGGTCGAGAATAAACTAGACAATCTAAGTGCTACGATGGACAGAGTTGAGAAGTGCGTACGAAATATCGACGTGAAGCTTACGAAGTTAATTGAAGAACAAAAGACCAATACGGAACTGCTACTCGACTCACAGATAAATGCTATGATACAAATTCAAAAGTCTGTCCACACGTCTAGATCGGATTCAGAAGGACTAAGTTTCGAGGATTACGAGGAAACCGAACCAAGCGAGATTGCCTTAGCTCGTCGCAGACTAGCTGAATTGGAATCGATCAAGGATCGAACATTATGGAAGAAAAACGAACTCTTCTTGTTCGGGATAAGCATATCGCCCCAAAATGTTCCTTCTGTTGCACTGTCGGAGAACACGACTCCGACAGATGTTATAAGCACAAAACTGTCAAAGAACGCAAGCAAATACTGGCCGAGGCCGCTTTATGCGAAGTCTGCTCAGGCCTCTGTGGTAAACCATGCACCGCTTCCATCACGTGCGATTACTGTGGATCAGCAGCACACAATAGTGCGCTCTGTAAGCTCCCAAAGGAAAAACAGCAGTGCATCAAGATAATCCGTCAGTGGAACTTTTCGAGAGGCCCCAATGTGCTGACCATTCAGCACTGCCAGTTCAGGAACAGTCAAGCAGATCACAAATCAATAAGAATGGATCGCGCGCCGCCGTGCCATTATAATAAGGTCAGCTTCCGCCATATATTTTGTTTTTGCTACGACGTTAGTCCCCGGGTGCCCCCCCTTATGCATTTACAGGCTGTAAAATTACAGTCCATAAAATCCTGCCAGAGCCACGTTAGTGATCCAATTTCTGGACGTTTTTTTTTCTTCGACCGCACGAAAAACGTCATGAATATTTAGAAATTGTGGTTGCTGTAAGCGACCGTTGATCTTCAAATGACTCAAACAATATACTAATGTTTCGCAGTATATCGGAGTCTATGTCCTTAATTCCAACCTTTAAATACTCTGTACGAATAGGTGGTTTCATATTGGGATGGTAAGAAAGTCCTGAGCCGATTTTTCGAAAGCTCCAGAACTTTCGCTTATTGATTGATACCTAGAATCTGTGCTACGTGATAGATTATCGCTGTCGATCATACTTCTCCGCAGTAGGTATATATAGCCGGGTTGCCTTCTTTAACTTTAATCATTGATGTCGATTCCACAAGAGCACTTCCCAGGATATCTCAAGAAGGGCGCTCGCACAAGAGCTAGTGTAAACTGCAATATCAGATCGATTGGGAGAAAGAATAGCTTTCCATAGAACGCGTGCAGTGTGCCTTGTTGTCGCGGTTCGCGACGACGGTCGTGGGCGCACCGCGCGCCCGGCCCCCTGTCGCGCCGTTGGTCGCTTGGCGGCGCACGCACCGGCGAGAGGCGCGTGCTCCGCCTCCGGCCACGCCTCCAGCCGAGGCCTATATAAAGGGTCGCCTCTGCCAGTCGGCGCTCTTCGTCTCCTCCGGGAGAGACGGTCGTCGGGCAACGCGAGGAAGGCGAACGGCTAGGGGTGCCTGCTAGCACCCGTCAGCATGTTCGGGCATGCTGTCCCGTTCGCTCGGAGCGCTGGTAAGTTAGTGTCCCGCTACACCCGAGGGACACTATCGGCTGCAGGCCGATGTTACCGCAGTTACCGCTATTGGCTGCAGACACTACAAGCGTTGGCCGGGCTTCTCCACGCTCGGCAGGAAGTTAAGTTGTAGTGCGTTAAAGGACGTTATCGCCAATAAACTATGAGTCCAAGATGTGTAGTGTTGTGTACAAGTATAGCAGCACGGGTAAGCTTGGGGGAGCGCCAGGGCTGGGGCCCGGTTAAGGCGCAATAGGTCATCATGTGCTGCGTGCATCAAGGGGTTGTTACCGCGGGGCATGGCCCTGTAACCCCCCGTTCCTGGGTTAGGAACCCTGTAAGGCCCCGGGGTGCGGAGGTCATGCGTGCGGGAAACCGCATGATCCCCGGGAAGGACCCGTAGAACGACGTGTGCCTGGGAAAGGCCACGGGGGCCCCGAACCACCTCGATGCGTCGTGTTGGAGGGTTAGGAGGGCAACCGCTCCCGAACCACGACAGGTTTGGTGGGGCCCTTGCGAAGCAGGGCCAACCGTCCGTCGAGACAGACAAGTTGGGAGCCTCCAAACAGTGAAGTCCACGTTCTCGGCGCTTTCGAAGAAGAGGATCCGGAGTTAGCACCCGCAGCCTTGTGATAAGACTCGGGTGCACCCATCCCACAGTCCTCGGTCCCCTTCACGACCTCGCCACAGGAAAGTGGTGACTCAATGGATCCCTCATGTCTTGACCGATAGCACGCGGTTCAGCTATACACCATTTGTTTAGTTTCTGTCTTTTTCCCGCACCGAAAAGGACTTTTCAGGAAGTATGATCACGAGAGATGAGAGGTGGGTTCCTCTCTACGCATCTCTAGCAGCACCCGATCGTGATCCTCAGGAGACACAAAAAAGAAAATCGCCCTTCACCCCAAATTGTCTCTTTGCTAGCTCTTAGGATTCGTTCAGAATTTAATGCTGATATTATGAGATCGTGAATGACTTGATGAGATGTTCCGCAAGACATACGCTATCGGGCAGACATTTACGCAGTACTTACAGACCTAGCGAGACAACCGTTCAAGATAAATCCACGAATAACCACCGAGACGAACTTTGTTCACACTAATCCACCGATGACCCACGCCCTCACATAGGAAGACACCGCTGCAATATTTGGGAAGAGTCTGATCTGGACGCGTTCCCCAAACACTGTTTCCGCCTGACATGCGCATTCCATTATCATTATTTCTATCACCAAATCGAACAGCATTCCTAGAACAAAATTATCACAAGTTGGATACTTAGCAACAGACCCGGTAAACGATTCCTTGACTTCTCGTAGACTCAGTTCTGGGAGAAGGAGGTCGACTGACCTGCCATCAAGTGGACTCATCTGTAGTAAATATTAATAAATATAAATTTGATTGCGTATGATATCATATGACGACCGGACAAATAAAAAAGTAAAACGACCAAAAATTCGATCAAAATCACAGGAACTCAGATTTTTACATACTTACAAAGGGCACGATCAGGCTAATATGACCAAACCAATCCCTGATTAGTCGCTTTGTGCATGACGCGCAAACACAGGAAACAGTTACCAATGATCAGTAATACACGAAGACGAGCGCGAGAAATAATGCTCCAGGGCATAAGTGAAATTTAGCGATTTCGCGCTTCAGACCTCTCGAAACCGACCCACCATCCGGACGATGTAGTAGCAGTGGATGGAACATAACGTGTGAAATCAGCTAGGTTGATTGCCGTATCAACCGATATAGAACGACTGATATCTTCAGAAAACTTGTTTGTACGTGCCTCTTCCCCAAGACAGCCTCCTTCACTGCTAGTGGGAAAGAGGGTTTTGTTAACGGCCTTGTCGACGGTTTTTCTCAAGTTTTTTCTCCACTGTCCGTTACTTCACATTCATTAATATCAGCTTCAATAGCGCCAAATACCCTTATGACCGACATGTGCCTTAAATTTTCGCCGCGAGTCGCCAAAGAAGCTGATCCGAACCAGGCGGAATGGACCTACCGGCTTAGGCCCGAGGCGTGTTCGGTAGCTCCACAGGAGTGATCTGATGACCACGAATTTAACTGTGGGGACTGTGGATAACTGATCGAATCCACCGGTGTCACAGAGAAATAGCACTTCAATGATTTATTCAATTATTTTCTCTTATTGTTGAGAGAGCTCAGAGCTGTCATTTTCAAGACTATAGGAATTAGAAAGCAAGAGACTTCACCCCAATTGATTTTCATCGTTTTCCTTATAAACAAGAGCTGCTATCTTCAAATTTTTAGTACATTCGTATTCAAAAATGACGACGGGTAACGGCTCCATCTGAAGTGTCTAGGCTTTGCGAAGAGAGCGCTCTATCCGTATACTGCAACTTTAGAGGGCTCACACTTTCTAATACAATTACATATCATCGCAGGTTTTGACATACAGTTCTGGTTTCTATATTTGAAACAATCCAGACTCCATGCTTTGATTTATAGCTTTTTAATCCAATTGCAAAGCTCTCGTCGGAGAACGGAGGTTAGATGTAATTGTCTCAATACGACCACACCCCTGCCCATACCACTATCAGTAGGGAGGACCGTTTCAATAAAATACCCTCTCTGGCATTTGATTTCTGTGACAAACAGTCGTTTTCTCAACCTCACCCTTTCTCAATATGATGTTCTCGAGCAAATTGTACCTTCACATTCGTCACTTTCCTCTAAATTTTATAAAGGTACCAATATTGCCTGGGCGGCGCCGTTGCCAAAAATAGAAGTTTTCACGCCCATGTCCACGCAGCTTTTCTTGTTCCTCTAGCTCATATATCCTTGAATGGATCCCTTCAATAGATAGCAGCTCCATCCTCGTTACCGTCTTCAGATATTTGACCAGTAATTCTCATTGCTCTCAGTCAAGCGAGGCTAGCTTACTCGCTTCCAACTAACAGCCTACAAGTTCGTGAATCGACCTCGTTGCTTCAATTTCCTAGAGACATAGTGATCACATGTCGCCTTTCGGCACTCATCCTTTTCACATGTTTCACAAGAATTGCTCGGTGTGACAAACTTCGTCCAGCGGAGCCTAGAACCCACCTTGGCTTCTATCGATCTTCCTGAATTGAATAGTCGACTAAAGCGAAGGGTCGTTTAGTCCTCTGGAGCAAAGTTTTGTCAAACCAGATTCTTGTGAAAATATTCGCAATGCGTACTCGGCAAACAGAAGTAACAATCCAAACTAAGTCAAAATCACTTTTTCAATAAATTTATCGTCGCATACTCAGCAGCCCTATTGAGCTCGACCAGTGCACCTTGCTTGCGGGGCAAATTTTTCCGATGCCGTCCACTTAGGAGGCCACTATGAAGATGTTCTTATGAAATGAAATGTCCTCTTCTGTGCTAAGTTGTAACCATTTGGTTTGAATTGAGCAGATCTATCAAGTGGACTAATTCATCTGAATGTAAGACAAATGTCTTTTTTTTTGTTCCCCCCCCCTGTATATTATTAGGTTGAGCAAAATTATCCGCCGTTTTCATTTCACTCATAAGTTTATTAACAAAACCAAACAAAAACAACAATAAATGCGTAATCAACAAACGCTCTCGAACAGTCCTTCTCTGCAACCGTGCCTTCATCCCAGGCTTCATTGATTCTACGAGCAGATGCAGAAGCATTCGGTTTCGAGCTCAACTTGCTCATGTAGCAGGGGCAATCTTTTTTGCTAGTGTGTAAGCTCCATAGTGAAGCAAATACACAAGTGTTGTACATCAAAATGTACAAGAGATTGAGCGCTTTCAGACTACATCATAATCTTGAAAATAATCAGCAAAAAATCAAAAAGCCATGAGCCTGAAAAAACGGCGGATAACTTTCGCTCAACCTAGTATTTGCTGCGTGCTTCTTCCC
Source organism: Ostertagia ostertagi (assembly GCA_036418205.1). Classification (NCBI taxonomy): domain Eukaryota; kingdom Metazoa; phylum Nematoda; class Chromadorea; order Rhabditida; family Trichostrongylidae; genus Ostertagia; species Ostertagia ostertagi. Next base: position 13,179 of record MU869583.1, on the reverse strand, counting down.
TGGACTTCCGTCAAAGATCTTCAAAAGCCTGTCCAACACGCAGGGTCAACCGTCACGTTGGACCGATTTCGAAAATTTTACGACCCCCTCCCCCTTCTAGAGGGCCTCGATACGACCCCCTCAGGGTCAACCCTTTCATCGCCATCATGGGGCTCATTCTATAGTATTCGATTCTGAGACCAGTCGACACAGCCCAAACTCCGCCCACTTTTTCTTTTTCCTCCAAAATTACCGTCGAGCGGGGGGAGGGGGGGGGGGGGTATACACACCAACGGCTTTTAGCGCGCCAACCAACTGCATCATCACTTCCCTTACTGTAACATTAACGCTACCTCGCGAAATACGACCCCCTTTTTCCACCCCAAATACGACCCCCCACCCCTCGTTGGACTTTGTCCAAGGCACGGTTGACCCTGCCAACACGACCCCCTTGCTCCTGCAACCACAACGCATCGAATCCCACAGACCACAGATACCCTCTCTTTCGACCTTCTGACCTCCCAAAACTGCAATACGACCTCCCTCCAGAAAACTGGAATACGACTCCGCCTCCCTTGAGAAGTGCGCAACGCAGGTTGAACCTACTTCCAGTACACCATGCGCATAAAAAACGGATGTTTTCAGGAATGATCTCCCAGTCAATTGTGAATATTTTGCTTTCTTATGCTGTACATGGGGGTTGTCAAAAATCTTTTAATTTTTAAAGCATATCAACATCAATCAATACTTACAATTACAAGTGAGTCGTGTCTGAAAATCGATGAGGATGCAATTATAGTTCACCAAATGAATCACAATAATCCATAACAACATTTAGGCGGATAGAACCGCAGAAAGAGTGTGAGGATTTTCTAAGTGAAAAAAATAGAAGGACGAATGAGTCGGCCGCAATAGTGTCGACCGTGGAATCGATACATATAAATCATACTAGTAATAATCACAAATCTATTCTTCCTTAGTGTTGTCGTCGACTACCATGAACAATTTCTGCACGAGAACCGTGAACGACTCTAAAGCAATTCGACATTGAATAAACATGACAAAAATTCACTAAAAACGGGTACTCGACAGAAAGCCTACGAAGAAAGTTTGACGGTGGCGCGGACGCGAGCGCGTGCAGATGACGTCACAGCTGCGGCAACAGTACGAAAGGCAAGACTAAAAGCGTCGCTGCCACTTCGCTTGAATAGTAGAAGGGTAGCTGGCACCTCACCAACTAGTGCAATCAGTAGTGCCGTGAACGAAGTGATTGTATTGTGTATAGGTACTATTCCCGCCCCGAATTTAGGAATCTGTTTGCGAAATAGGGGGAAATCAACGGTTTCGTATGTAAACCCGACGATGCGCCAAACTAAGGGCGGTAGTTGATTTCAAGAATTCATTCTTCGTTATTATTGTTGCTCATTCCATAGTGAATTAGAGTCGATAGCGTCTTTTTAGCAATATTATAAAGTAGTGAAACCACCCTTGCTGGATCCCTCGCTGCCGCCGTGACGTCAAAGTGACATCACTCGTACGCGCTCGCGTCCGCGCCGCCGGTGAGCTATCAAGTGCGTACACAAAGGATCAGACGCACCCCAAATATCACCACAGCGGTAACTACAGAAGTTTTACGAAATGCTTATCCCATCTGATTCCTAGCTATTGCGCGAGAACCTACGTTTTACCATATTCTACGGAGCGAAGGCTACGCGCGGTGCGCAGCAAGGGTCGAGCGCGAAATGAGTTTCGTCGACCCAGCCCGATTTTAAATGGGCTGCTATGGACAGGGTAGACTGTAGACAGCGTAGTTCCCCCCGCGCCTAGTGATTCTTTTCGTCTTTGATCCCTCGTCATGCAGGGCCACAAAAGTGAAAACACCCCCTTCCCTTAACAAGTCATTTTGAGACTGATGAAAAGGACGTGCATGGGTAGCAGGGCCATACGTTGTCTGAGTCTCTCACACAGCCACTGTTGATTGGACGTGTACCGTAAGCCGCGGCCACAGGTGTATAGCATACCTTGCACGGTGCACTTGCGTGGCAAATGAGTTTGACGATACTCTTTTTCCTCTACTGCCCGATTATGAGTATCTGCCTCGGGCGGGATGATGGCCCCTCCCCTGATTCATCTCCCATCCTTGGGGGGGGGAGAAAAAAGGGTTCCCGTCAGCGGACACGACGCACATAGTCTGTGTGTTCTCGATTGGACACAGAGCAGCGGACTACCCTCCAGGTTTAAGCCTCTTGTCATGAAGTGACGCTTACTTTCTGGCAGATAAACACAAAGGATTATGGACGCAACTCTTTTCTGTTTCCCCCCAAAAGCTGTCCGGGAATATTGACTGAATCAGGGGAGGGGACGCATCTGCCTGGGGAAAGGATTGAATACGGTCCCATGTCTCGTCGTTTCTGCTTCTTCACCTGTCGTCATGCTAAGCGAGTGTGCAATTCACCAGAGGCTCGCGACAGAGTGCTCAACACTGCGCCATTACTCAGCCATTACTGCATATTGACTCATGGATTTTTTCGATACATTTTTTGTTGGTTTGGAATGTGTTATGTAGTAGGGAGCATTTGGTTTGATTCAAGCAAAGTGCGATTAATTCCGTTTCGAAGTGGAGGGAGAGTTACTATTTTTTTGCCCCCCCCCCCTGTATAGCCTTGAGGTTCTGGTATTTCATCAATGCTCTGCCCTATATAGTAATATTTTTAAGACCCATTCATGATTAATTGGGAGGGGGAGTGTTAAGGGAGATATTTTTCATTAAGAGAAAACAGTCGAAATAAGTAAGAAATAACGGACCCGTCAAATTGTCGACGAATTTCGGCTTGTTTTTCCACGCAATGAAAACGAGGTAGACTGGCACGGCAGACAGCATAATCAGCAAACCGATGGCTAAATATAGATCTTCAGCATTAGTGAAACCATTTAATAATGCAATAGAAGTATCATTTTTGAGTGGTTCGTAATTTCACAGAATTTGAAAGACCTAAAAGTGGCAGCGATTATCCGACCAGAGTCAGTTTCCATTTGCGTGTTTAAGCATGATGGGGTTTAAAAGCGAAGTTTACAGTTTATGATAAGAAGGCAGCCCAGCAGAAATAAGGTCGAGGTAGCGATTTGATTTTTTTTCATTTTTCAGATTATTTATGGTTAGTATATGAATGGTAGCAATTTAGAACCGACTGGTAAATGCCAGCAAGTTCCGAAAATAGCGATTTTAAAGGCGCAGTATGCCATTTAAAGTTATCCCATCAGGAGTAAGGTCGAGGTGATCAGTGGTAAAGGGATGAAGAAGAAAGTATGGGAAATGGTCTAGTACCCGAGAAACGGGACCTTTTCCTTGCCCATTGGTTCGCACTAATGCGACTCTCATCGATGCTGCCCTCTTCAACGCTAATGCTTCTCTTCTGAACGGCTAGAGACCTGCGGCGGGCGGTCAGTCGGTGGGCGTGCCGCGTCGATAGCGGCGCGGGGATGGCCATGCTATCGCCGAGGCATATCCTTCGCTGCGAATTGCGTGTCGGTCCACCCTCAGAGGTCTGCCTGTCTTTCCACTAGGCAAATTTCCCTTCTATGACCTTCGACATTATCGTGGAATCCTCCTTCAAGCATTTCTGCCTTAGGGCTTAGAAACAATGCGAAAACTGAGTATTGATCGTATACGCGTAAAATCAATATCTGTTAACAATTATACTCCCAAAC
>MU869582.1:15093-31305 GCA_036418205.1 Ostertagia ostertagi | reverse complement strand
ATATATATATATATTATATTCTTATACATTATATTCTTCTTATTCTATATTTATATCCTATTCTTATCAGTCTTTCCATCAAGAATGCAACAATACTGCAATACGTTACACAAAGCTATTATGTGCGCTTCTCCTGGAACCTTTGAAGACACACTACGGTAATCAAATGCAGAAACAACTGGAAAAGCTTCGAGTCCTCCCTGAAGAACTTTGCTCAAATTGTCGCAGAATTTTTTGGACAACTCGATATGTCGAATTTTGTAAATTTTCCCCTTTCCTTTTTCCCAGCAATTCCCTTTGTACGTGCAATGAACTGGGGGTTGGAGCGATGTGCCAGGGACTCGATGAGTGGTGAAGGTTTTCTCGTTCACACATTGACTTTAGCCTCTATCCCGGTCTACGAACGCATGAGAACAGGAAGGCATGAGAGCATAGGAAAACGGCGATAGTCAATGTGTGCATGAATAATGCTCTTACCACTTTTCCACCGTCGAGTCGCTGCTGCGTCGTTTGAACCGATGGCGTATCGCTCGTACTACACAATTCGCTATTGGCTGGCTGAAATTGCGAAGTCTGACACAGTGCTAATAATGTCGCAGGTCTTGAGCTTTACTGTCCAAGGCTGTCTTTACAAGTCGCAGTTCAGGAAGGCTGGCAACGCTGTGGACATTCATGAAGAGAAATACCGTTTTTTTCTTCGATTAGATTAAAGGCAAACCCCGGGATTAGCCCGACTAGTAGGAAGGGATTCCACGGGGGAAATTGTAAGGTCCGTACGTAACTGGATCACTCCAGCTTCGTCGCAAAAATTGCGCGGTTAGGGCGCTAATCCTTACGGGCCTGCAACCATCGACCCCGTTCCAACGCTTCCCACCCACCGCGAGAGGTGGTGAGATCAGCGTGCATTGATGAGAGATCAGCGTGCTCTCTCAAACGACGTGCTCTCTCGCGCATTTTGTCTCTTTGACCACTGTCGCAACTCTCGTCACGATCTTTTCAACGTGCAAGGTATGCGCCGATACTTTCCCGTGCTCCAGCCATGTTCTCACGCCTTGGAGGACGAAATACTACGCCTTCCCACGGACGCAGACACTTTCCCATGGTTCGAACGCATGCAACATCCAGAAGTGCGGGAAGTGCTCTGCATCTCTGCCTTGGCCCGCGCTCGTCTGTCTGTCAGTCGTCGTCCAGTCGTCTCGCCGAGCGGTTGTGTCCGTGGAGTCCTCAGCCATGGTTGGAGCTGCCGTCAACACCATCTTCGACAGCCAACGGATCGGTCGCATACCACTCCGCCGCTTATCCTTCCGATCGTGCCCGTAGGTTCTCCCATCTCTCTTATCCTTCTATTATAAAGCGCTAACTTTGTGTGTCGGTTTGTAATTTATATAAGCGCTTTGTGTGTGTGTGTGTGTGTATGTGTGTATGTATGTATGTATGTATGTATGTATGTATGTATGTGTGTCCGTCCGCAAAATGAAGTGAGTGAGAAGGAAGCTCATGGGATAAACAAACCGCTAACAAATCGGGTAGCTTACAGGATTTGAGATATCAATGTTTTGTAGCAGGATAGTTGTGATAACACTCTTAGGGCTATATAAACACCTGCTTAGCACACTTCCGTTCATTCCACATGGTGCTGCAGTGGCAGCTGGAGGGCAGTGGAGAGAGGAAGGGGATGAGGAAGGGAAGCGAAAAATCTACCGTCATATCATGATTGTGTCCCTTCTACTGTATGAAACACCATTGTGTTGCATACGCGTCACTTCCAGGAGGTGTTGGTGTCACAGGAGGAAGGGACCATAGCGGAGGGCGGTTGAAGGGGGACTAATCTGGTCATCTATAATGTAGTATCACAATCTATTGTAATATTAGTACAAATCGTCAGATAGGGAGAGGGCCTCACCAGGCTCGCGGCAGGCAACAGTCGTCAGAGCATTCCTTACGCGACGCATCCCCCTAGGACAGGGTGTTCGGGCCCTTCTAATACCCGTTCTGCCGTGTCCTCGGTGCTCCGCCACCGATGCGCTTCGTCCACCACCACCTCGGGGCACCAGGCCGTGACAACCACCCTTTCTCGCCATCGTACCACATCCGACCCTATTGAAGGTTAAGGCCTTAATTCAGCGTTCCCAAAGATTTCTCTTGCTTTCCTTTCCACTTTCAGGTCGTTCCGCAGCTAAGCTATCACTACAAAGCGCTGATAGCACCTGTTTAATCCCGGAGTTTGCCTTTAAGCTCGTGCTGTACATGTCCTATCGCAACTGCTCCCCTTAAAGTAGGACAGGCGTGCGGCCTGTTCAAGGTCGTGTCAAGTGAAGGTCACCGAGGAAATGTTATCTCAATGTTTCAGCATCCTTTCGAAATAGAACCACAATTGGAATAATGAACTTACGTCTGTCTGTGATAGTGTACATCGCAATATTTTATCTGGCCGCTTACCAAAATGGCAAGTAATTAGCACTTTACTTAAATAGGTTTATCGATTTGATCGCTTATAATCATAGGGATGAATGCAGAGGAATACTTCACATCATTCTATGAGGATCCATGCGGAAATTTTTTTAGTAAAAATCTGATGAGGAATCAGCTTTATCGTTATAAACTAGGTTGATTACATACCAGTGAACGCTGAATTTTGGCATGAGCGATGGGAATGTAAAGTGATTGAAACATACGATGAGTCGCCCACAAGACAAGCAGCTTGGAATCAAAACATTTTTTGGTTGACCATCATTGGAGAAAGCACACACATATGTAATAGTAAATCAGGATTCGGCTCGGCTAAGGCCCGGCCTTGAAGTACTCGGGATATGAGGGTTATGAAGAGTGTAAACAGTAGCAAGGCACGACCCTGAAGAGGCCAGATAAAGTCAAAGGAGGTAGGAAGATACTACACTGCAGTTCTGAGTGAGGAGTTTCCCCAGAAGGACACCTCACAAGCAGAGGCAACGGCTGGCCCCATCTCACTATGGACAGAGGATGAGGTTCGTCGAGAAGGAAGATGAAGGTTGGAAAGGCGGTTGGCCCAGATGGGGTGCCAATCGAGGCATGGAAGGCGCTCGCAGAGTACAGCATAAGGTGGCTCGAGAGTTTTCTGAACGCGGAAAGGATGCCGGGCGTTTGAAGAGCAAGTAGTAGAGTCCCCGTCGCCGAAGAGAACGGTTGCGCGTGGACTACTTTGAATACTGCGGAATCAAGTTGACTGCGCATACCATGAATACTGTACGAGCGACTGGTCGATCGAAAGCTGCGGGAGCTGGTCCCGATCTCTCAGGAACAGTTCGGGTTCATGCCTGAAAGGTCTACAACGGATGCCATCTTCATCGCCAGGCAAGTGATGGAAAAGTATCGAGAAAAGCGCCGACCTTGCTACCTAGCCTTCCTCGACCTGGAAAAGGCATTCGACCATCTACCGCGACCAATGCTCTGAAAAGCACTAAGAAATAGTAACCTTCTAGAACACCTAATCTCTCTAATGAAAGGCACGTTCAATGGGCTAAGCCAGTAACACGCACTTCACGATCATGCAGATTGCCTTTGTCCAACTAAAGATGGGAGAGCAGCGCTTGCGATGGTATGGGCATGTGCTAAGGAGGAGCGATCACCGATAAAAAAAAGCGATGGACTTCGAAGTGCAAGGCAAGCGACCGCGAGGAGCCCCAAAGAAGAGGTGGAGAGACGTGATCAAGAAGGATCTAAGTGAAGTCATGGCCACAGCAGAAGATGCCCTGGACAGAAGTGGCGACGACTGACAAAGACAGCGGACCCTGCGACTGCGCGAAACTAAGGTCAAGAAGAAGAAGAAAAAGAAGGAGGAGAAAAAGATGGAATAACCGCACTCCCATGTGATAGCAGCTCCCGGTAGGTCGCTCTTTGCGTTCCACCAGCAATGCAGAAGTTCGATGATATTCGAGTTCTGGCGTGGAAACTCCCTTCTCCTATACCAGACCATTGACCTTTGACTTGTGATTTACGAGCCTCCGCACACATGAAACGTAAATCTCCTCTATAGCAATAAAACTGTCGAGGTGCTTTTTCTTCGAGGACAAGTCGATAAAATTTATGTGCTTCGTCGACCCATACTTACACTTTGATACGGAGATTAGTCGTGGCTCTGCCAGACAGCGAATCCATTGTCGACGATCGCCTTCTACCTGTGCGAGGGAAAGATCGGAATCTCTTGCGCCAGCATGACGTATTCGTCGATAGAAAACTCGCTCTGTTCAAAGTAAGCTGGACTACGAGAGGCGGATGACTCGGCGGACAGTCCCACTGCTTACTGGGTGCTCATTTGCGGACCTCCTCATTCGTGTTGGACCTCAAGCAGTACTCGTGAAGAAAGGAACGCATAAAATCAGTCTTCGGAAGTCGTCACCTGCATCACATCCTTCCTCACCATTCTTCGCCTCATTATACAAAAAGCCTCATCAACTTTGGACTAGTGTACAGGCTACGCTCGCTTACATGGCGCCATCCATTGTGCTTTCTGCCTCCAGAAAACCCAGAGATAACTAACTTGATGTGTCGGTTTGTACGAATGTTCGGCTGCCGGTGCGTTTGCATGTCCATGCGCAGCTAAGTGCAATGAACCAATGACCGACTTCACAGGTGAAAAAGAACACAACGGAAGGCGAGCAGGCAGCATTTGCGGGAAAGGGAAGTCCCGGTATTAAGTTGTTCCTAGAAGCTTTCTCTCTTGGTGTCACTCAATGAGGTCCTTAGAGGCTCCAAAAAACCTAGAGAATAATCTAAGTTGTCGCAAAAATGTACGTATCACTTCATAGAAAAAACAGTAAAATTCTCTTCCTGTCCTTCTCGACCAGCTTCAAGCTCGAATTCTTTTTCATTTACTACCTTAAAATTTGGGAAGTATTCCTGCACCCTGATTTTGAGAGAGAGCCCGATATCATGATGGTATTTTCTTTGATGAGATTTTTTCAGGATGGGCACAAGCGTCACCACTGACTGCGGTGGCTAAAGATCCGGCACCAGCTCCGGCACCAGCTCCGGCACCAGCTCCGGCACCAGCTCCGGCACCAGCTCCTGCCTGCGCACCCGTATGTTCCTATATGCAAAAAGCATTGTTTAGCTAAAAAATACGTTTTGTCGCATGAAGTTTGAAAGCGTTGCTCAAAGGATAACGTCTTCCCTCGTCATGGTTTCGTTGAAGTTCTCCTTCTAAAAAACTCAAATAAAATCAACGGAGGCTTGAACAATAACAAACAACAATTCCTCTTACGCTGGCTCCTGAAAGTGAGCATTTCGAGTAATCGTATTGGTTCCACGGCTTATTCGGCCGCTAGAGAGTGCTGGTTTACGAATAGTGGATGTCAATCGGTATTGGCGAGCTGCGGAAAATGACTGGGAAAAGGACTAACTCACCAACAGCACTACAGGAAGTTTTCGTTGAAAACATCAACCAGTTCCATTAGAAGCTCGCATCACCTGTATCACCTGTCGTCCCGTTGATCGTCGCTTTGCTCGAGCGGGCGCCAGCAACGTCTCCATTCGTCCCTGTCGCGTGCTAGAGTGGTCCAGTGGATCCTCCTCGCTCGAGGGACACGAAGTCCTTCATTCCTTTCGTTCAGAGCTTTCGTGAAGAAGTCTGACCATCGGGCCGGCGGTCGTCCAGGTGTTCGTTTGACGTCCGAGGGATCCAGTCGGTAACCGCTCTGGTCCAACGGTCATCGCAAAATCGCATGACGTGTCCGGCCCACCTTATCTTCGATTCCTTGGCAGCGTCCCTGATCTTCGATCGTTGGCGTAGTTCGGAACTCCGGATTCCCCTCTGCACTTGCGTGTATAGGGTTACTCCTAGCATCGTCCTCTCGACAGCGCGTTGGATAACGCTGACCGCATGCTCGTCCTGCCTGCGCAGAGTCCAAGTCTCTGAGGCGTAGGTTAGGGCAGGAAGGACAGCGGAATCGAAGAGGTGGGCACGGAGCCGGATGTTCTTTCGTCTTCTTCACTACTCCCTCGATGTTCTTGTACGCTCCCCATGCCGCTCGTTTCCTCCTGCTCAGCTCTGGAGCTAGATCGTTCATCATATTGATTTCCCGACCTAGGTACACGTAGCTGGAGCATTTCGGTGATGTTCGTTCCGTTGAGCGTGAATGGGGCATCAGGAACCAATCCGTTTCTCATAAACATCGTCTTCGTTAGGTTCAGCTGTAGACCGACCTTACCACAGGCGCAGTCGAAATCAGCCAGCATTCGCTCCGCTTGCTCGATGTTCGGCGTTATAAGAACGATGTCGTCAGCAAAACGAAAGTGATGTAGTTGCCGGCCCTACTCCAGGCGAAAAGGCTTGTTGTATCCACATTTCAATGTCAACATATCGAAATGGGGTGGTGATGCGTGACGCTGTCTAGTAAAGAATATTTTGGTCTATTTACGTAGTAGGGAATATTGGTCCGAAATGATTTTATCTTGATATTGGTACAGGGGCTTAACGCGATAGCAACGGTACTGACTGGTGACCGGTGGGCTGAGACACTAGAGGCGCAGGATATAACTCATACCTCCCCCTCTCCACTTGTTTAACGAGACGTCTCTTCAGGTTTCGCTTGTCAGACGTGGCGATGACCAGAAAACGGTTTTGTTCATTCTCGACGGTTCTATATCGGTTACCGCATCGGGATGGAGAAAGGTATCTATTATATTCGATGTCTTTCTGTTTTTCCAAGATTCCTATGCTAGCTCGACTATTGCGCCAATGGTCAGCATCGCCAAGCGCTAAACAAATTTGATCTATCAGGAGATCTACTTTTCCCCGATCGCTACGCATATTTCAAAGTCAAGGGAAGCTAAGCGTTATTTCAAGAGTTCGAAGCAGTTATCTGACAACTGTATTGACTGACTAAAAGTCCGTCAAATCAGAGCGCTGTATGATGTCAGCACCTTAGCGATCTTTTCGGGTTGCTGCAGAGACCATATTTGTCTGAAACAATCTGCGATGCATTTTTTGCAAAAGTACGGCAAAACTTGTAACACCGTCTCGGTAAACAATTCTTTGTAGGTGGCGCTACTCTCTCGATCATTCACCACCTTCATGAAAGATTTGCTATCTGAATTCCTCAATAATTCTAATGACATTAGCATCTGTTTTCTTCTAGTTTCCGGAACACTTTTTTTCAACGTGTGCCGTGCTGTTTAACCTACAGTGCTGCAAACTTTGACCTTTTCTTGAAATTTTGGTTCATTTTGGTGGATACCGACTCACGAGCAATTAATGGTCCTCTTCGTTAATTTCTTTTTGGACTTTCTGATTTTCTTTTCCAGCACGTTGATAGGAACTTTTTTCCGGCTTCTAGGACAGTTCCAAATAAAGCTAAGGACTTCGTAGTAAAAACCGAGTAAAGAAGAACCCACCATGAGTGAAGCTCTACTCATCTTGCTTGGCACAGCTCAAACATTCTTCACCCTCATTTCATCCATTTTTTCATTTTTTTCTCCACGATCTCATAAAACGATACCATGGCACTGTACTAGTACGGAAAGACGCAAGGGTCGTACTGCCAATTGGAGAAGAGATGTGGGTCACCCAAAGCCTCTCTTGAAGGACGAATTCACGATTAGAATGGGGTCGAAGAAGGAGTAATTCACCTAGTTGAGGGACCCGCGGACCTCCTGAGGGTGCGAACTGAAGCGCAATTGGCACCGAAAATTTGACCTCGGCGACCTATTAAGGCTCAATCTTGGCGCTGTTGGCCGGTGTACGCCCACCTATCATCTGGGAACCGGACGCGGAGGGCCGAAATAAAATGTGTTTGGAGAGGCGCAGGTGACGTCCGTTATGCGCAGCAAACAGTCCTTCGGAAGACTTTTTGGCCAACTTCAAACTGCCAGGTGCGTGGGTCAAAGCACGGTGTTGGAAAGGGAAAGGGAAGGCACCTTGCATTGATTCGTCAGTGGTGTAGCGCCTGCGGTCCACGTTTGTGTTGGATCAGTCGCGGGATCAATACTACGATAAGTGTAAAGGTTTGCAATTTTTGCTATTTCCTTTTCTCTACAACCCCTTCACCGCTGAAAAAAGGAAAAGAAGGGTTCCTTAGTACAGTGGTAACGATGCCGCTCATGGGACGGTGCACCGAAAGTTCGAACCCGTGTGTGACGCAAGGTTTGCAGGCAACGTGGGGCTCACCACTTCCACTATGGCAAATTCGCCAATGGCTCAATAGGAACGTTCCACGCTGCCGCTGGCAAGGTTGCTGGATCTACACCGCTTGAGTCTAAGATTTGCAAACAACATCCGTTGCTTACCTGTTGTCAAGACCTCTTCCGATGCTGTGATCGAGTGATCCCTGGTGCACTGGCAAAAACCCGGCTTTGAGTCCTGTCATCCAGGGTTCAAGTCCGAGAGTGGCGCAAGTTTTGCAGGTAGTGTGGCGAGGCTGGCGGTTTCAAGAGGGTCAAGTCCATGTTTCCACGTTTCTTGTTCCTCCTCAATGGGTGAAAATCACCACATTAGCTAGTCTAGGGCACTTTACTTATCAGATCACTCGCCACAGTTCTATACATGGCGAGTGATTAGATAGCAGAAAGACGTAGTATTGAAGAGGGCCCAGCGATGAGAGTCGCATCAATGCTCAATCTTCATGCTTTTTCCTTCCTTGGTGTACCACTCATTATCGCTAAGTTAAGTTGAAATGGGGGTATCTTTCCAGCGTGAATTCGTCCTTTGAAGTTGAGCTCGAATCTGTGCTCCAAATCTGCTCAGCAATTCTCTGAATAGAGCCACCGGGTGGGGGGGGGATCCGATGTGACAGACTCCAGTTTAGCACGAATAGAATACGGCGCATGGATACAAAATAACCTATCGGCTACAGGCTGGGGAATCAGACCTGTGAAGCCGAAACGTTGGATCTTCGATGGTCTAAGTTGTACTGGCTTTCAATCCATAACGGACGGCGTGCGCCACCATATGACGCACGACTTTCATGATGAAATTTTTTCGATTTTTCGGCCTTCGAGTGAAACAAATATACCATTGTATACTTACAACCTACTAGAATAATATATGTTTCCAGGACCGGAATAGCTTCATTATTTGCAAATCTACAACGTTCCCAATAAAACATCTTCATGTACAATTTGTCCCTATCATTCACTACACTGTAACAGCAACGACAGGAACAATAAGATTTCCAAAACAGCTAGAGATTAAACACCTGCATCCTACAAAACATGGCTTAATGCGCGATGGCAAAAAAAACAGAGAAAATCAAAGAAAAAGAGACACCTGGAAGTAGGAATTGCACGCAACCCAATGTAGGGGTAACCGTAGAACACCCAGAAGCGCAAAACACAGAGAACTCGTAAATAAGTAAGAATGAATGAATGGCCCCGTTGGGCTTTTTCAGTTGTTGCTTTTCGTTGGTGGGCACAGTCCTCTGCTGCCATACGTAAACCGACAAGAGCTATAATTTGCAAGTGAGATGCTGAGTGGAATTCTCTTCAGACTTGATAATTTTCAAAACCAGATAGGTCTGTAGTCTTCAGACAGACCTATCTGTAGTCTTGAAGACTACAGACCCGAACGGGGCCCGAAAAAACAATTGAAAAAGGACCAACGGGGTCACTCCTTGATCCTCTCCCTCCTAAACTTAGTTTATGCGTTTTTTGGGAACTTCCACCGTCCCATTTTCATAGGGGTTAAGGGTTCCAAAGAGCTGGATTATAAGAAGGTCGTTGCGATTGGAGTCAGAAAAACCCGCAAACAACTAATGGAATGACTTTTTCGGAAGAATTGATTGTTAAGCTTGAGTATTTTTCAGAGAGCACATTTCAGAGCTTATGTTTTTACTGCTTTTTACAATTTCATATCTGAATATAAGTTTGTTCTTTTGAAGGGAAAAGTGCGCACTCCTATAAGGTCTGGATTCTCCCTTCCACAACAGAAAGCCTTTTTTGAGAGCATTCCTGGTCACTTCCAAGAAATTAGCAGTCCCTGAATACTACAGACCTATCTGGTTTTGAAAATTATCAAGTCTGAAGAGAATTCTACTCAGCATCTCACTTGCAAGTTATAGCTCTTGTCGGTTTACATATGGCAGCATGAGAGGAGAACTGTGCCCACCAACGAAAAGCAAGTGACGCAGCCGTACGCAAGTTGCATTGGGACATCTACACACGAAAAAAAGTCTAAAACGGACCAACGTTACGGTAACCCTGGTTAAGGCTTTCAAATCGATACGTGCGCAACCATGACACGTATCTGTCCTTCCTATAAAAGGGAGGCGCTCGAATTGTCAGGTCTGAGCATTCCTTAGCGCTCAATCAGAAAAAAAACAAGTTCTCAAAGAAACATGTCAAGGCCTCCTTTGTAGGAAGGGTTTGTAGTAGATAGTGTGAGCTGGGTACTGGGTGCATCGCTGATTCATGTCGTGTAATGAAGAATGGAGTTCGAGTAAATAGACGGCTTGGCTTTTTTTTGTCGACTGAATTCACATTTCACAAGTATCAAAATCGTAACAGGATGGGGCAGTATGGTCAAAATAAATGTGATCTAGATTGAACTAGATTGAACGATCTAGTTGAGACGGAATTGCAAACAGCAGCATAGTTTCCCTGTATTTCAGCTAACATTGGTTTACACCTCATATCGAACATGGCTGTATACGAACTTACCAGCGATTTTGCTCAAACCGATCCCACAGGAGTGAACCCTCGCCCGCATAACTTGCTTCAGATTCTCATCTCATCTGTTTTGAGGGGCAACTTTTAGCATTACGAACTACGCAACATGGCGTCGTGGGAATTGGCTCGGAATTAAGCGTTCACGAAATTCAGTCTGTGATCCGGCATACGGCTTTGCTGCTCTATTCAGCTGTTTAAAATAGTAGAAGCTTTCTACAAAATCTCATCTTGTATAGCATTAACCCTTTTTGTATCACATCTAAGAAAGAAAGAAATGAAAGAGGAAGTCGCAGTCATTCATTGCACTGCTATGGCCTTGTGTACGAATGCATTGTTTCTGTTCTGCTATTTTCCTTGGAGGTCCCACTGATTATGTCTGGCTTTCCTTTAGCGAAAACCTACCATCTATAAGAATTCCGAAGGATTTTTCCTTCTATGTATGTTCATCGCATAAACGGCTTGAACTCTTTCGAGTCTTTCTCCGATGCAGATTCAGCAGGCTTTTTAGAGGCATGTACAGTGGTGAGCTTTCCACCATTATCTAATCTAAGGCATTCATAGTTTTGGAACCATCGGAATATTCGAATCTGCGAAAAGAAAAAGATACGTATCGACCAGGTGAATCCGCGCACGCGCGAACGCGGATGCGAAAAGGTTTAGATACGTATCGACGTAGTAAACCACGCCCTATTAGCGTTGCTAGAGGATTTTCGCACCGCCGTTTCGATGCTGCGATCTCCGATTGACTGATCGATAGACACTCATTCCTTTCAAGAGGATTCGCAGATTCCAATGCGCGATTCGAAGCTCCTCCCATTTTGTGGATCGATACGCATTTCATTCATTTCGCATTTGCGCAGATTCGTTCGGTTCGAGCGTCCTCCTCTCGTGGCGCAAACTATGAACAATGCCTAATAGCTCCCTGCTCAATCTGAATCTGTAACCAATCCTTTCGTGCTTCTCAGTGAGTTAGGATGAGTATGCTTTCCCGACAATATTCACAGTCATCCTTCAACTTCACAATGAGCATCATTACATTACCGCACCAGAGAGTTGCGTAGGGTCCTGACGAGAAAAATCTTTTAGAAACAGCAGATTTTAATGAAACTCTGGCTGTGGCGAACAGGTTGTAAATCGTTTTGCTTTACGTGCAGTGGTTCTTTCATCATATCAGGATAATACAACCGTGAGACTATGACTATGTGCAAGATACCGAATCAAAAGTCAATAGCCCTGTTAATTGTTGCGTGTTTGCGCTTCATGAAGTTAATCCTTGTCACCATTACTAATGCACCATTCCGTGTTCACGTACAAGTGGAAAAAGAGTGCAGATTTGTGTAGAACAGATGACCCCTGCCAGGCCAATGCAAAATAAAGCAAAAATGTGAAAAATAAGGGGAGAGATTTCCATCTGAAAAAGACAACTCCATTCATCTTGCGACCTGATCCTACTGTCCCTACTACATACATATATATGAAGCGCTCTCTGCCTGTCTGTGTGTCAAGATATTCACAGCGCACGAACCAGCAGTCAATTCTAAGATATGATGAAGGGTGCGTGACGGAAACATTCGCAGGGAAACAGATGGTGATAAAAGCTGACAAGGGGCGCTACAACGCGACCCTTATTCAGGAAATCCGCAGTGCGCGACACCGCAGGATTAAGATGCTGTCTCTTAGAATGATGCAGAGGGTGGGACGAGATTACATTTGGCGGTGGGCAGAAGATGACAACAGCCGATAAGGGGTGTTATAAACGGGTAGCTTGAGAATGGTAGTCTCAATGAAATTATCTGGATGCGTGATGCGGAAACACTATTTCATTCGCAATGTCATCAATACGAAATCTGTTCAACCGCTAACCTCCCCAAGCTTCATAAGATGGTCCGGTCGTGGAAACGTGACATGCTGTTGGGTTTTTTCTGTTACATTGAATTGATGCATAGTTATTGCTGCTTTATTCAACAAACTTTATGTAGCAATTGAAATACAGTTGAAATATTTGACAAATCTTGTTTAAGTGATTACCATAATTGAACCACCATACCACAAGAATGCTTCCCATTTGGTTGGCAGTCGTTCGATTCCACGGGTGAAGAAGTAACGACTCTTATAGAAGACCCACCTTCTAACATCGGCCGCCAAGTCATCCAGCTCGTTAACACATTGACGACATTGAGACGCGGTAACGCGTCTCACCCTTATCATCCCTTTTTCTAGGGCATGCGCAGCTTTTTCCCGAATTGTTTGTCTCTCTTCTATGGATTAGAACATAACATTATTGTGAACGACATAGGTCATTGTTTGTTCAAATATGCTCCAGTTTAGAAGAAGTTTTCCAAGCTCACCGAAATTGGCGGCTTGGTTCATTAATAGTTTTCATGCTATTCTCATGAACACGTCAATAAAAAAGGGTAGTGAAAGTAAATGCAAATCTAAAGAGACAGAAAAATACATGTTTCACTTGGTATAACCACATCAAAAGAGCTTTTGGCATCCACTACAGATAAAATGACTAAATTTCCTTTTTCATTACCATTACATGTTCTTTAATCGGAACTTCGTCACTATATACTCTATTACCTTCTACGCATTGACTGTTACTGAGATGTTTTTGTACCACTGGTGCTTTAAAAAGTTATCAATAAAAATTCACGGATCCGAGGTGCGGCGGTCGCACTCGCAAAATCGGCCCGGTCCCACACGGCCAAAAAAGCCAAAACGCGCGCGGTCGTCAATGTGTTAATTGTTGCCCGAATTTTTAGGTAACTGTTTTTTGTTTGCATAGTGTATTTCCGTCGGAGATGTGATGGCAGTCAAATATGGCTTGTTAAAGCTTACTGAAGCGCATCTTCAGGGGCGCCTTGGCTTTTGCGCTGATTGTTCGCCTTCGCCGCCAAATGCTCTTGAAGAATCGAAAGGCGGAAATGCACTCTTCCGCCTTTCAAGCGAATGTTGGTGAAGTATGTTATATGATTTCGATTATGGGCACGTTTGCCGGTTAATCGGAACAGAGAGCAGCGATGGAACATGTCATTCAATGTGGAAAAACATAAGAAAGATGAAACCAAGAGACTAAAAAAGTCCAAGGATTCAAGTCCATCTCAATTAGTAGACAGCCCATACCCGGACAATACAAATGTATAATTATATAGGAACAGTACAAATCGCGAATAAAGTCGCAAAGCGACCCACTTAGTCGAATAAACAGAAAACATCCAAGGCAGCAAAGCATATACACCGGGCGGCAGATACGGATGCTACGTAGTGAGAGCATAAATGCCCGCTATGCATCAACCCAATACTATCATCGCCACCAGAAGCTTCATCGCGGCATCTTCCCGTCATCCGGAGCGTGATAGCTGTTTACGCTAATGGCTGACAGTCAAAACTCCAAGTAATTGTATCGGTCGTCCAAAGTCTTCTAATCCATTAATAGCGTGCATACTGCCTAAACTGCTTAATACAAGAGCCCAGATATGCCCAGCTCCACTAAAGCCTACCATTATATGCGCGCGGTAGCGAGCGAAGCTAAACTGGTCTATGTGTACTCCACTAACTGCTGTGCGTGTCTGACCAGAAAATTATAAACCCACTTTTTGGGCCCAAAGCGGTCAAACTTTTTGGGGGTGTATGGGCTGGACAAGAACATTGACAGTAACGAACGAATTTACTAATTAGAGTAGACAATGGACGCTTATATCACCATTTTCGTTACGTCGCTTGAATTGACAGTGGAGAGTTTGCACTCACAGGTGTTGTGTTGTTGGATGGGAACCCGAATAGATAGTAAAAAAGGTGATGGCAAGCGAAAAAGGCTGAAAACGTGCGCCGGAATAAAAAGGCCACCAGCTCCGTTGCACCTTTCGTATTGGCAGTAACATGTTTGTGCTCATGTATACAGGGGGGAGGCAAACAAAGAGTCACTTTGCCCATGGCGCATATCATCAAACATATCAAACTTTGTCGCAAAGGCTACCGCTCTTGGGGCCTATGCGGCGTAATATTCCTTGAATGTACCCTCATAAGCAGAATCAGCAGAACAACTGGTTAATGGCTTCTTAGGGACACTAGCTCTGACTATGCAAGATGGCTTTTGACCAGCGTTTCAGAGACGTCGTAATCGTCTATGGTTTCTCGACGACCTCGTTGAGCTCGTACCGTTAACCATGTTTCCGTGGGAAAATCTTCTGACACCGTCGGTTCGGTCAAGAGAATCTATTTAGAAGAACTTCCAACCTGGCGTTTTTTCTTCATTATGTAAAAGGAGGAATAGCAGCTGTCGAAACGCCGATTTTCGCCGTCTGGATTTTCCAACTTCTAAGCTCTACTATATCTCAGTGCAACTACAATGTTGAAGGAAAGGACAACTACGGTTTTGTAGAGCAGGAGAGTACTCTAGGCGATACACATATTGTTTTAATTTATACGATCGGAAAAGCTACGATATTATGCTCCAACCCAATACATATGGTATGGGCAATCTCACGGGAACGCAAAAGTGTGTAAACAAAAGTGGTAACAATAGAGGCTGATAAGGAAGTTAAGATTCTGAGCACCATCATTTTTACTGTAGTCTTTGCAGTGACAGCAGAACCTTAGCTCATACTTTTGCATAGGCAGTTGGACGGAGACACTGGTGAGTGGTATGAATTGATGACATATTAGAAGGACCAAAAAGTGGAGATTAGCGAAAACTTCCCGCAGTAAGCCAGCGATCAAGGTGGCGGGATATTGTTGGTGAGTGAAAGAAAGTGTTAGCGAAAACTTCACTGACAGAAGTACTGGCGACAACTTAGTGTGCCCGCAGTCTAACCAAACCAGGTGCTCAGCAAGTGATGCTGATCAAATGCTCATCAATGTTATACTCGATATCGGTGAGTTGGGGTGGGCGTGTCACCGGAAGTGACGTGCACTTGATAGAAACTATGTGGATAAGCTGCTTCCAACATACATCGCTGGATATCAGCAAAGCATGCTGGCAACAGCTTATCCACGCAACTTCTATCAAGTGCACGTCACTTCCGGTGACACACCTACCCCAACTTTCGGATATCGACTGTAAATGTTTAGAGTCATGTTAATTACCTTTCCATCTTGGCTGTATCTCACTGTTTGATAAGCGCAGTGAAGTGCACAGCTAAAGTGATGATGTAAACAACCACTATGCGTCGAGTATCGAGGTAATTTAGCGGTCGAATATCTCAAAACGGAATGCCCAGTATTCATTATCATATTTATTCGAGCATCCCATTCATCCTCAAGAACTCTAGAAGGTGTAGCGGTCGAAAGGTGTTTGAGTTTACAATTACAACGCTAATGAAATGATATTGAAATGAAATGCATTATCTACAATCTGGTTTAAGTGATCTCTACGTTCGTACGCATATTACTATCAGTCCTCATCAGTCGTTATCACTTTGTGACCCCCACCAAATATGTTCCCGTCCCACCCCCTATATCATATCCAAAATCAGCTCCTGACGACTGCTGCGACGCGTGCTATGAATTTCGTGACACACACACACACACAGAACGACGCCGCATAGCGTTTAGTAGGGATATCCCCTCTCC
>MU869582.1:0-14993 GCA_036418205.1 Ostertagia ostertagi | reverse complement strand
AACACACAAACAGGCAAACATAGCGTTTTATATATAGTAGAGATAAATTATAACTATGGTTTTTGTATGTATTTCGAGAAAGGAACAACACGATTCAGCAAAAGATACTTTGTTTCAGCTAATAACATTCGTGAGTGATGTGACGCACCTCATCAAAGATGCAAGAATGGGACTCATTTCTGTCGGATGCCCAGCATCGACAAGCATTCCGATAGGGAGTTACACAATGACAGAATTCACGTAATTTGTAAAATATTTCATTGATTATTACTGCAGGCCAGATTAGTCCCCCGTCAACCGCCGGGACCTTCCTTTCCTGCGCAAGCTTTCTATCCTCCGCTATGGTCCCTTCCTCCTGTGACACCAACACCTCCTGGAAGTGTATGCAACACAATGGTGTTTCATACAGTAGAAGGGACACAATCATGATATGACGGTAGATTTTTCGCTTCCCTTCCTCATCCTCCCTTCCTCTCTCCACTGCCCTCCAGCTGCCACTGCAGCACCATGTGGAATGAACGGAAGTGTGCTAAGCAGGTGTTTATATAGCCCTAAGAGTGTTATCACAACTATCCTGCTACAAAACATTGATATCTCAAATCCTGTAAGCTACCCGATTTGTTAGCGGTTTGTTTATCCCATGAGCTTCCTTCTCACTCACTTCATTTTGCGGACGGACACACATACATACACACACATACAGACATACAAACAGAAGGGAGAGGGGGAGAGGGAGGGAAGTGGGGGAGAGGAGAAAGGGAGGGAGAACATGGTGCTGCCATGCGCCGGAGAGAAGGGGTATAAGGAGGTATAACACATTCAATAGTGAGGTGGTTAATGGAGTACGTCATGCTGCTATTCCGTGGTTCCTCCCTACCTTGTGATGCGCGCGATTGCGCGGAACAAAACTGGTATTCAACATGTTTGGTTCTCATAGTTTGCACTGAGTCAATCTTTTCAGGCATTTACTGAATTCGTTGAAGTATCCCAACGGTAAACCTGAAATGTTCGCCGCTTTTAACCTTGCCAGGGATCTTATATATGTGAGTACATTCAAATAAAAAACCAAAAGCCAATTAAATCGAATAGCAGTACTGGGCTGCCTGAAGTTTCTGTAATCTCTCGAAGCTGCTAATCTTTACAAACTGAGAGCATCTCGTTGAAGTAGTAGTCTGGCGCTAATAAGTCCCACTTGTTTCTAAAGTCGAACTTTGGCAATATACACGACTTATTCCGACCCTTACAACTCCCGCAACGTATATTTATCTACCACCCCTGCTCAAGCAAAGTTGTCGGCGTCACAGTCATGAGAGACGCGAGGGGGGGGGGGACTGCAGGCATCGAGGACGAAGATTGAGCTTGATACGGAATTCTACTAATCACCAACACTGATTTTTCGTGGACCTACACTTCCACATGGTCTCATGAATAGAAGAGTGAGATGGGTCTAGGTCAGATGAAGAGAATAAAGCACTGGAGCAGACCATATCTCAGTGGTTTCTAAGTTGGTATCCTACATTGTCATAGTGCAGCTCACCAAGCACTGTAGTAAGAATGTGGAAAGGTTCCTGAACCAATGGAAATCGTCAAATGCGATTCTTCTGTTCAAGAAGGGCAAGCGCGACCAAGTAAAGAACCAGGCCTCATTGACTCTCACAGTCATGCAATCTGTCCATGAAAGTCGCTCTCAGAAGACCTGAGAGAAAAATGGACTGCCAGCCAGTGAAAGGCCAGGCTAAGCAAGGGCTTCTGCTGTCCGAACCATAAACTCAGCTGTCTAGCAGACCAAGGAATACAAGCACCGCTCTCTCCTGCTTTATCGACTGTGCGAAGGTATTCGACAATGAGAGATCAGTGGAGACCCAAGCTACATCGACCTGTTGGAACAGTGCAAGATGTATTAGGTTGTCTCATAAGTGATGTCGCTTTTTTTTCAACCAAAAAATTTTCATCTAAATCCCCATGCTTTTACATCGTTTTATATACCATTCGAAAGAGAATTGTCTGCTCTACAAGATGCTGTGTTCCTCTTCCACCTCTGTTTCAGGTTTTCAAATTTTAGGCCTGCGAAATGGGAGGTCCAGCCGACAAAAATTGACCAAACCGACAACTAGCTCTAACTTTATTTTCCCTGGGGAGAAATCAATCAATGATGTACCCTCTACTTACTCATGACCTCTTCTAAACATTCCACTCTTAGGTTGCCGAAAAAGCTTTGCCGTGTTTCTTTTCGAATTGGCTGACCGATAAGCCATAGCAATTTTCAAATTAAAATTGTTCCTCGTAAACGCCATTGTTTCATATCAAGTGGTGTTCCTTTTGTGAGCACTTCTTCTGCTCTATTCGCTCATTTGTTTTGTTTTTATGTTTGTTGGGAATTAGTTCGAATTTTAGGTGTTTAGGAATAAGGTGCTTTACCACGAAAGTGACCGCATTTCTTTGAAAAAAATTATCCCTGAGAAGATGAGAAAATCAACCAGGCGTACATTCCTAACTTAGTCATGACTTGTTCTTCAAATTCTACTAGTTTTTCAATGTCTCGGCTATAAAAAAATTTCGACCTAGATCTCAGGTAATGGTGCTCGACCGTCGAGTTCTGGTTGAAAAACCAGGTCTGGAAATGGAACGACGCGACTTGTGGGAAACCTAATAGTGTAATGTTTAGAAGAGGTCATGCATAAGTAGAGGGTACATCATTGATTGATTTCTCCCAAGGGAAGATAAAGTTAGAGATAGTTGTCGGTTTGGTCAATTTTTGTCGGCTGGACCTCCCATTTCGCAGGCCTAAAATTTGAAAACCCTGGAACAAAGGTGGAAGTGGAACATAGCATCTTGTAGAGCAGACAATTCTCTTTCGAATGGTATATGACACGATG
Organism: Ostertagia ostertagi; assembly: GCA_036418205.1. Taxonomy (NCBI): domain Eukaryota; kingdom Metazoa; phylum Nematoda; class Chromadorea; order Rhabditida; family Trichostrongylidae; genus Ostertagia; species Ostertagia ostertagi. Next base: position 12,117 of record MU869582.1, on the reverse strand, counting down.
TAAAAGCATGGGATTTAGATGAAAATTTTTTGGTTGAAAAAAAGCGACACTGTTTATGAGACAACCTAATAGATTTTTCATTTCGCATGTTCCACGTCAGCACCGTATGCGCGGCGATATGTGTGGGACGCAAAGAGACGATGGGCCGGACACGTGGTCAGATTTATGGACGGTCGGTGGGCCACTGCATTGCGGTTCTGGTACCCATGAAACATTAAGCGCACACTTGCAAGGTTAGGGAAAGATATCCTAAAGAAACCTTCAAGACACTGCATGCCAGCACTGGGCACAGGCAAAACAAATCTGGGGTTCGTGTTCACTGAACGATTCTCAAGAGTGCTAAAATGTAGTGCAGGGTTTTTCAAGTCTTTTGTCCGTCGGTGGGCATTCAACACTGCATTTAGGGTTCAAATCTTGCAGTGAAATGGGGAGCACGCGACCGGCTTAGGCAATAGAGAGGGGAAAATTTAAATAGTAGGTCTAATAGAGAGATTTGAACGGCTAGAACAAACAGAGCCCATTTTGGCGCATGCAGAACCATTGTCGACTAGACTATTCCGGATCCCTCTTCTGTGTTCTGTACCCGGAACTACTGTTGTTCGGGCTGTCTGGCCTTCTCTTCTCTTGAATTACCTTCAAAACGTTCACACTATGAAAGGATCATAAACTACGACATTATTCAGAAGGTATTTGAGATGTTACCTTGCTGTCTTGAAGAACGACTTCGCAACGCACAGTGTTGAATCTTAGTCCTTCCTCCTTTACGGCCTATCCGGGCCCTGACAGAGGCAGCACTTTGGATGCAAGCGTCCGTGCGACTTTCAACGCACGGACGCTTGCATCCGAAGCTCACATCGAAGACCTGATGATGCAAGCCAGGAAGATCAAGTACGACGTCATCGGACTGACCGAGACGAGAAGGCACCGCCCGCTACACGCCGTTTTCGATACTGGAGAAGAACTGTTCCTTGGAACATGCGACAGCAGAGGCGTTGGCGGTGTGGGTGTCCTCGTCAACACGCACTTGGCCATAAACATCGATTCGTACGAAAGCCTAACGAGCCGAATCGTATGGTTGACGGAATATCATCAATCATTCTACACGATCTGTCCACATTCTAATCGTTTCTGCGCTTGTCACTGTTTGCACATTTTCAGCTCCTCTGCTCTATCCCTTCAGGCTTGGCGAAAACGCCCATCATTTGGTCAAAGACCTCTGCCACATACGACGCAGGGTCAACCGTCCGTTGGACAAAGTCCAACAAGGGGTCGTATTCGGCCCGCCGAAAAAAAAGGGGGGGGGTCGTATTCACAAGGATCAACGTCGCAATACGTAAGAGGAAGGCATAACTTCCGAGCGCTTCTTCAACTACTAACCACAAACGAGTGCATGGCGCACCTCAGAGCAGAAGAGTCCACTGCAGTAGTGTCCATATTGTGACTGTTCACGTACACAAATATGCTTCCAAGTGTCTTCAAACTGAACCTATGTTAGTAAAAGGGTGACCACTTGGGTGGATTGACTGCTAAAGGCTTACAATAAAAGTTTGGAGAAAAAAATTTGCCTGTCGACGAGTTCCTAGAAAGAGTTCAGTATCTGTTATGAAGCACAAAGGTTCTGTGATCTTGTGGTATCATTACACCCCGCAAAACTGAGTTTGAAGAAAGCTGTGAATGTTTGAGTGTTTAAAGGACGAATTCACGATCAGAGGGAAAATCGAATTAGGAAGAATTCACCTGGTTGAGGGACCCGCGGAGCTCCTAAGTGTGCGAACTGAAGCACAATTTGCACAGGAGGAGTTGACCTCGTTGACCTATTAAGGTTTCAATCCCGCCGCGGCTGGTCAGTGCACGCCCACCGATCATCTGATCACTCGCCGCAGGTCTATACGTGGCGAGTGATTAGATAGGTGAGAGAGCGTAGTGTTGAAGAGGGCACAGCGATGAGAGTCGCATCAATGCTCAAATCAACGGGCAAGGAAGGGGTCCCATTTCTCGGGTTCTGGGCCGTTTCTCATGGTTCTTCCTTCTTTCGTGTACCACTCACCATCCCTAGGTTAATTTGAAATGGGTTGCTTTTTCATCGTGAATTCGTCCTTTAAAACTCGTGTTTTCAGGAGAGTAGCTCCGAAAATTCGTAAAAAAAACGGTCCAACGGGAGTTTTTGAACGGGACATTGTGGAGCTAGTTCAAGCATTCATAGAAAGCTCTAACCTTCTAGTTTCTTTCAGGGGGACAAGAACTGCAAAAAGTTGAATCTGAAGAAAGTTATAACAGTTCAAAGCCAAAAAACCAGCGCTGCTAAAAATCGGTCCGCGATTTCCCCAAAATGGTCCAACGGGGCGAATTTTTTGACTGAGTCAGACCTGAAAAGAGTCCCTAACCTTCTAGTTCATTTCAGGGGGACAATGATTACAAAAAGGTTTTTCTGAAGAAAGTTATAGTCATTGAAAGCCAAAAAACCGGTTGTGCAAAAAAACGGTCCAACGGGGCGATTTTTCGAAGAAAAGAAACTTGCAAAGCTAGAGTACTTTTTAGAAAGAAAACAATCTGTTGTTCCAAAATTTTCTTTCCACCATTTTCTTATTTGAAAAAATTTACAACTCTTCAAATGAAGAAGTGCGCATCTCTGTGGATTCTAATTCTCTACCCCATAACTAAAAGAGTTCTGGAGATACAACATAATCGTGGTTTTCTGAAACTAGCAGTCTTGTAGATTACAAATCTACTTGGTTTTCGAAAAATATTGACGTTGAACAGAATTACACTCATTTGAAAATTAGTAGTCTGCCTTGGTCTATTCGGCCGAGTAGAAGATTGTGCGCGCCAATGCAAACGCGACGCTACCGCGCTCAATCTGGTGTAACGCTCGAATAGTAGTACGAAGTAGTACGCAAACACACACAATTACCAAGTGTACAGTACATAATAAGTGTTTGGGGGGGGGGTCGTATCGAGACTCGCCAAAAGGAAGGGGTTGTAAAATTTTCGAAATTGGTCCAAGCGTGACGGTTGGCCCTGATTCGACGCTAACACAGCCGACCCTATCAAAAAGGGTTCCTCAAAAGGGCCGCTGATCTTATCGTGGGCTCTTATGCGTGCGCATAGCTATCAAGAAAAATAGCACAATGGGAATACCCTGTCCGCATTCGGTTTTCACCAGAGAAAGAGCAAACCAAAACCAATACAACTGCAATGAAAAGGTCATGGCTTGATCCAAGCTAATCAACTCTCTTACATCACAAATATCTCGCTCCTGTTTAGGCTGATAGAAGCAAATGGCAAACTATAATGGTTTTTTCAAATGCGCGGTATTCAACCCAAATCTGTCTCAACTCGAAATTAAGGGAAGATGAATTTACAATTGCGGATGAGGCAAGCTTTCATTTATTGCTATGAGCATCATTTTCCTTTCCGATTATGAATGATCAGTGGTACTCATACGACTCAAGCAATCGAACCTTTTTAGACACCGCTTTTGAATGACTTCATCTTTCAAGTTCTGCACCAGATGCAAAGCACTTGAATAAGCCTTTGACGTTTCTTGTTTTTGAGATTGGGATAAGGATAAGGATAAAGCATTTGCCGTTGATCAATCCCTTTTTGGGATGCGGCACGCATTCTACTTCCATTTGTACATTCGTAGTGGCGTTTGAATGCGATGTGGCCTATACAATGACTTGCGGGGCCAGCCGATGTACAAGTCAGTGTTTTTATCCTCCCAGACAAGTCTGGTACCAATTAACCGACCCCGGAGGGATGGAAGGCTTGGTTGGCCCGGGCGACTCACGACCCAGGATTTGATCCCCGGACCGCTCGCGTGGTAAGCGTGCCACTTGTCACTACACCACTTCCGCCTTTTGGGATTAGCTATTCAAATTTCGCAAAATCATGATTAACAAGAAACGGTGCTTCTTCTAAGCAAGTTGATTTCTGGTCGCAAATCGTCGAAAAGTACCACTCAAAAATAATCCTGATTTACCTATCTTCTTGTTCAAATCCATGATACAACATTTCGTTATCCTATCTTTCTTCTATGCCTTTCTGTTTTTCTGACAGTATTGCTTTGTAGCTTCGAAGGGAAGGTGTAGTGACACTTTTCATCAGTTTTGAAGGGAAGCATGGGCATTCTAACGAAACTTATGCAGCAAGGCTTGCTGGGTCTGCTGAAAATGTCATTCAAGTTGATATCGACAAGCCTGCTTCTGTAAGTTAAAAAATGGGGGGTTATTTAATCAAACATCTGTTCCTAATGAAAATTCTGAGTTGCCACTTTGCAGAGAGATTTCGCAAAAAGCGTCGATTTAGTGGACGACAAAATGAGAAACTTGTGTTTCGTGAGCAACCGGCCAACTGTAGATCCGACCTCACTTCAGACATACAGGTGCCCTTCGGTAAGACTGCTTTTTATCAATTCATGTTGGAAGGCTGACTATTGAAGTCAGCCTAATGCTTTTAATAATGGGCGAGTATTTAAAATGGCGAGATTGTATAATGGCGAGATTAGAGCCAACCGACGACCCGCACGTATCCGCCTACCAGCTTCATTCCGCCTTCTTACTTATAGGCCGCGTGGCTCGCGAGGCTCGGTGAAAGTGGGAGAGCCGATAGAGCGTCTAGGTTGGTCGTCACGGATGTTACATAGGCTAAGATTAAGTTGATTTGTGCTTGTGTGTTTAGCTACTGTTCGCCTGATACACACGGTTTGCTGTACTGGAGCTAAAAGTGCGTGTCGTAAACAACCACCATGCATTGCATGCCAGAACAATTTGTCGGTTGAATAATCCCCGGCGCCTTACGATCTTAAAATGTGAATACCCAGTAATTATTATCACATTTCTTGAAACATTCACCGTAGGGACCGTTTTAGGGCTCTAAGGAGAGTAGTAGTAATGGTAATTTCTGAAGACGACAACGCAAATAAAATGGTGTCAACTGGATTGCCACGTCGTTGTGGTCAGTCCTTATCAGCCCTCATCACTTCCTGACCTCACCAAGTACGTTCCCGTCTCATACTGTACATCACTTCTTGAAACCAACGCCCTACTGGTACCGAGACGCGCGTGCATGATTTTGTGCAGCTTGGTTCTATGCAGCTCTTATCAAGCTCTTTCTCAAGTCGTTGTTCCACTTTGAATTCTATCAAAATGTTCCCGGTCCTACCCTGGCGTTCATGCCTCTAGAATACACCGCTCCATGGCTGTAGCGAAGCGCGCTATGAATTTCTTGACAAACGGACGTACACACACAGGCACATGGTCATACTTAGTTGATTTAATACATTGGGTTCCAGAAAATCCTGCGACATTTCGTCCAAGATTTTTGATAACACATTCCTTTGTTAAATGAAATCATTCATTACTTCGCAAAAGTATTCACCTAATTCATATAGGGAGACGATACCTTTCTTGCGCCGCCGGGCGACTTCTCGTAACTTTGCTTACTTCTAGGATTCGCCGTTGCTTAGCAAGAAGCGCGATTCGATCCGTTTCGAGCTGCACCTCAGTCATCCGACATTATTTATCTCCTATCTGCGGATGACGTTTCAGAGGCACTAATTTACCCTAATAGTTAGAAGCGGCTTAGTCCGACTAGTAAGCCGAGTACTGCGAAACTTCCAAATCGAAATCCATGATCTTTTGATATATAATCCTTTGTCACATTGAATATGCGTGGGGCCGGGTATTTTTAGTATTTTTTTTAGTATTTATTACATGCCCGGTATGGAACATGTGAAGAAGAAACATATAAAACAAACACAAAACATGCTTGTACTTAATACACTAGTAGTGTGTATGGAACAAAACTTAAAAAGTGATAAGAAGTGTAAAAAAAGAAACAGAAAACAGAATTAACATACCAACAAGAAAAACAAGTACAACTAGCTATGAGATCCTTGAGATACTGGGAACGTGTCGGCCTCTTGAATCGGTGGTGGAGGTTTGAGGTTGTTTAGAGGAGATTATTTTTGCCTAGCTTAAGCGACTCTGAGGCCGGGCTCTATGCGAGGTAAAGACAATGGCTGGCCAATATCGGAGCCTGACGCCGTGAGCGAGGAGCAGGTAGTTTATTTGAACTACTCATTGTTCTTTAGAGAGATTTTGAAGCGAGTAGTCACACCAATGTTGGCAGATTTCGGGCGTGAAATTACGGCGATGGCTTCGGCAAATCTTTAAATAAATTAGTTAGAGCCGACAACTGGGTCAATCACCGCTTAGCAGCCGAGCTCAGCACCTTTCTGTGGGAGAATCAGCTGGTATAGCAATTTCTCTAGGAAGTTCCCTTTAGGCAGCTTCACTCTCAGTTGAATCCGGTATAGCTCATAAGGACAGCTCCCCTGAACTTTAGCTGATCTCTCCCTTAATCTTCATTTGCCAGAAAATTCCTTTGCGGCGAAGAAAGAAAAAGACCATGGCCAACACACTATCGGCCCTCCCAGACTGGGCTGTACCATGTGGCGACCCATGCTGCCCTTTGAAGCCGGAAGGACGTTGGATCCTTCAATAGACGTGCAGTACAGCTGATCTCAGCGCTTGTGCCTCGGCCCTGGGTAGCCAGGCAGACTGCCGCCTCTGGGCAATTGTGCAAATGCGGCCTTACCATTCACCACCTACAGCGCATACAGGGGCAGTGCTGCCCGTCTTTTGAGTCAAATATCTCCGGATGCAAAGCCTCAGGGACAACGGGACATGATGGTTTGCTAAACCAGTCACCTCCTAAACACAGTACAGATAATAGTTTCAACGCATGCAAGCCGAGTGGATCCCTAGGTGCTCGAGAAATAAAACAAGTCAAAAGATGGCTCAGTTCAGAGAGAAGTTTGGACCTATAGAACGCTGCCTGAAGCCTTCATGTACGCTTCTGCTGGAATCTTCAAAGACACACTACAGTAAACAAATGCCAAAACAACTGAAAAGGGTTTTGATTTTTCAGTGAAATAATTTGTACAAAATGTCGCAGGATTTTCTGGACCACCCAATATATTAGGTTGTCTCATAATAGTGTCGCTTTTTTTCAACCAAAAATTTTCATCTAAATCCCCATGCTTTTACATCGTGTCATATACCATTCGAAAGAGAATTGTCTGCTCTACAAGATGCTATGTTTTCTTCCACCTCTGTTCCAGGGTTTTCAAATTTTAGGCCTGCGAAATGGGAGGTCCAGCCGACAAAAATTGACCAAACCGACAACTAGCTCTAACTTTATTTTCCCTGGGGAGAAATCAATCAATGATGTACCCTCTACTTACTCATGACCTCTTCTAAACATTCCACTCTTAGGTTGCCGAAAAAGCTTTGCCGTGTTTCTTTTCGAATTGGCTGACCGATAAGCCATAGCAATTTTCAAATTAAAATTGTTCCTCGTAAACGCCATTGTTTCATATCAAGTGGTGTTCCTTTTGTGAGCACTTCTTCTGCTCTATTCGCTCATTTGTTTTGTTTTTATGTTTGTTGGGAATTAGTTCGAATTTTAGGTGTTTAGGAATAAGGTGTTTTATCCACGAAAGTGACCGCATTTCTTTGAAAAAATTATCCCTGAGAAGATGAGAAAATCAACCAGGCGTACATTCCTAACTTAGTCATGACTTGTTCTTCAAATTCTACTAGTTTTTCAATGTCTCGGCTATAAAAAAATTTCGACCTAGATCTCAGGTAATGGTGCTCGACCGTCGAGTTCTGGTTGAAAAACCAGGTCTGGAAATGGAACGACGCGACTTGTTGGGAAACCTAATAGTGTAATGTTTAGAAGAGGTCATAAGTAGAGGGTACATCATTGATTGATTTCTCCAAGGGAAGATAAAGTTAGAGATAGTTGTCGGTTTGGTCAATTTTTGTCGGCTGGACCTCCCATTTCGCAGGCCTAAAATTTGAAAACCCTGGAACAGAGGTGGAAGAGGAACATAGCATCTTGTAGAGCAGACAATTCTCTTTCGAATGGTATATGGATGTAAAAGCATGGGGATTTAGATGAAAATTTTTTGGTTGAAAAAAAGCGACACTATTTATGAGACAACCTAATATTAGGAACCTTACAAGGAAAGGATCCCAGGACACCGTGGTATTTCAAGAAGAGATGTATACCATTGGATGTGCCTTTGTGCGCTGATCTCAAATCTATTTTCGTAGTCTGTTAAACGATTTCCTAAACCGAGTTATGAAGTAGTATAGCTCAACTTCAGTGGCCGTGGCTCACAGCCGAGACGCCGCAGGACCAATCCATGTTTGACTACTGCTTTTGTTGGCAATACAGCTAGAGAGAAACCTCAAACATTCCTCATCAACGCTTGATTGAAACTACCTGCACGAAAGACTTATGAGCAGTTACAACTTTAGCGACTGTTCCCGCATGACAACATAGCGACCGTATGACATGTACCAGACGATTTTGCACAAAGCGAGAGTGATATTCGTGATCAGGGAAACTGTTCCTAAAAGCAAATTTTTGGCCAAACCCGAGATTTGGAAACTCCGCAACATCTTATTTTATTTATTTATTTTATTTTTTCATGCGTACAATGACGCGCCAGCTACAACAGGCAAAGCGGGACTGACTGCATGACTCAGAAAGAATAGAAAAAAAACTATAACATAAACTGATAATTATAATGGCAGCTATTAAGACATTGCAAGTAAAAATTATGAAAAAGAATGAAAATGAAATAAACAGCAAAGAAGGACTACTGAGTGAGGAAAAGAAGAGAAGAAGTTGTTCAGGCAAGCTGCTTCCCTCGGCGAACGGGACAAGGAAGGGCATCATGTGTGCTCACGCAAACGAAGTCACACGAAGCTACGAAGACTCAAGCCAGAACTCTTTGGGATTAGCATTGCAGTTTAAGTCAGCACCAGTCGGCCATGGTGCCCTTGCGCCACTTGAGGGGTCATGGGAGTTTACCGGAACTTCGAGACACGGGTATGCCGACCACCCACGTGGAACCGGCAAACTTGACAGAATCCGCGACGCATCCTCCCAAATCCTTAGGCTAGAGTAGTCGTAGCCGCGTTTAAGTGTTTTTTGGGAGGGGATCACCTTCAACAGTGATGGATTCGCTTACTGTAGAATTTAAGAGTGTCCCAAGAGTGAATCTGCTAAACCTGAGCAACAACAGAAGACCGACAGGAAACATCAGGAAACATGAACATCGACTATGATACGTCTTCAATACCAAGAACTTCTAATAAATTGAGCTTCTTTAGCGCTACTTTGAACTGAGAGGAGTTTTGACACGAAAGTAGGAATGGAGGTAGACGCTGCAGCCACCGAGTGGTGCGTAATGAATGCTGTTGTGCCGAAGCTGTTTATGAAATTTGCCCATTGCGTGGCCAAAAGTTTGGAAGCCGCCTCGACGTCCGCTCGAAGGCCGAAAAATCCAAAAGTTCGATGGACGGATTCGTAACTCGCCTTTGATTATCTTAAAAGCAAAGACTAGATCAGAAACAATCCTTCTGTGGAGAAGACTCTTCAAATTCAATTTCAGAAGGCGGTCATGATAAGATGGCAGAGTGTAGGGGTAATTCATATCCGGAAAAACTTTGTAGAACAAGATTCTCGTAAAGGTTTTCTGAACCTTCTCAAGTTTTTGGATGTCTTTGACAAGGTATGGACTCCAGATGGGACTACAGTATTCTAACATTGGAAGGATGTATGATTCGAAGAGCCTAATCCACATGTCAACATTGACGCCATGGATATTCCTGAATAGAAGATGGACCAACGTGAGCGCTCTGTTGCTGACTTCATCCACATGAATGCTCCAGCTCAGATTTTTTGAGAGCTTGATCCCTAAGCCTTTTATTTGCTCACTATGCCTCAACGGAATCTTATTTGGGAAATGAATTTCTAGCGGTGTCACTCCAAGCGAGAATAAGTACGTTTTACTAGAATTGATTTCCAAGCTCCTAGGAATGGGCCCAGCTGATCATTCTTTCAACACAATTGTTCAGCAGTGCCTGTGCTTCATGCCGCTCATCTTGTGTATAAGTCACTGCCACTTTTATGTCATCCGCGAATGCGGCAACGGAGATCCTGCTGTCAGTTTTGAGATAACTAGGTAGATCGTAGGTATAGATGAGAAAGAGAAGAGGTGATAGAACGCCCCCTTGGAGACCCCAGAAGGCATTCTCTTGTAGTCGAAATACAGTTTCCAACTCGAACGTTAAGTTTCCGCCCTTGCAGGTAAGATCTAAACAAGTTCAAGGTAGCACCCCTGACTCCAATACTTTCCAGCTTAGCAATCAATTTAGAGTGGCATACTTGTCAGCCATCTGGTTACCAAGGCTTGTTTGAATAGGGATCGAATTAAACACTTCATGGTACATCTTGAAATTGCTTTGTAGCTGAATTAAGCAAGTTGTGACGTACAACTTCAAGTACACATGAATGAATTTCATGTGACCTGGCCCTATTTCGGACACATAGCGGAACCATGCATCTATGTTTTGCCGCGGATATAATGTTTCTGCCTTTTTCTTGAAATTTTCATACGCTTCACTTTGGCGATCTGCCACTGCTAAGTTTTTGATGACTGTGAGCTAATCCCTGAAAAGTTGAATGTTCATGATCGGCCATCGCTAGGGGTGCTGGTTGAAAAGGAAGTCTTCCCTTCTCGGAGTCTAGTTAGAAACATAGCTTTGGCGCTGAATTTGGTTCTCCGGGATTTTTCGACCTCCTCCTGGAATATCATAGTGGTCCAAGGCAAGAATCCCTGGCGCGTGCGCTATGGCCGATGTCAGACTTTGCGAATCGAGCGATTCGCTAGCGTCCGCGGTCGCGTTGCGGTACCAGCCAATTGAGTGATTCACTGGCCGCGACGCGACCGCGGACGCTAGCGAATCGCGCGATTCGCAAAGTCTGACATCGGCCTATGAGTGCTATGAGCAGCCGTGGCCAGGCGGTGCCTGAGCATGCAGCAGCCGCTCGCAAACTCGTTAAACAGGCACGCATATGCAACCGTCGATGAGCCATGGAGGATAAGAGTGTTTTTAGTCACCTTAGTGAAAATCGATATAGCAAAAATTCCAAGGAATCGATCCCACCACCACCAGCCAATGAGTCTGAACCTCCACCAACTGCGCCACCGCTAAACATTTCGTTGTCACCTCAACTTATGTGACCAACATCGCGGGACAAACGCCTCATGACTCCGCCATAAGAATCCTTCAGCAGATTTGGAAATCAGATTTGAAATCGGCGGTGCTATATAGAAATGCACATCCCATCCTGAATGGTCTTGGCGACGTGGGATCCTCCCCTTGTTATACAAAATGTCGAAGAACGATCGAGTAACTATTAGGCAGGCAGAGTGTGCCGAAATGGATCAAACACAACAAACAGACCAAAGCTGAGAGAAACTTGATATGACAAACCGCAGTTCTGCTGGAATTGTGTTGACTTCCTACTAAGCTTCTGATAAAACATTTCCTTTCAAGGGCAGAGTATTCGCTCCCTGAGAAGACAAAATCTGTTGTGTTCATCGTCGACAGCACAACGTACTTGGATTCAAGTGACCAACATGACATGGTACAAGGTATGTCTTTCTGATCATCCGTCTCCTTTTATAAATTTTTTACTCATAGTACGATAGTTTGAAAGAAGGGTACTTGATAGGAATAGTGATAACAAGGTTCCATACAGCCTTGCTTGTGACATCATGCAGCTATAATGGTGTCACACTCAGAGGTTTATTACAAACCATTTACAAACCAGAAGTCCCGCAAGCCGCTGGGACTTCCCTTCCCTGCTTAGCCTCCCACCTGCGACACCCACACCTCGTGGAGAGACGCGTATGCAACAAAGAGGAGTTTCACACAGTATAGGGCAACGGCATAATCATGACATGACGGTAGAATGACACACTAATACCTAACTGCAGCTTGGATTTGTCGGTTTTTTTTTTCGCCTCCCTTCCCCATCCTCCCCTCCCTCCACTGCCCTCCAGCTGCCACTGCAGCACCATGTGGAATGAACGGAAGTGTGCTAAGCAGGTGTTTATATAGCCCTGAGAGTGTTATCACAACTATCCTGCTACAAAACATTGATATCTCAAATCCTGTAAGCTACCCGATTTGTTAGCGGTTTGTTTATCCCATGAGCTTCCTTATCACTTCATTTTGCGGACGG
>MU869581.1:14519-42158 GCA_036418205.1 Ostertagia ostertagi | reverse complement strand
GGCAGGCTTATGTGCCCAGCCTCGTACCGAACAGCAAGTCCGAGATCCGCTATTGCACATGAGAGGTCAGCTTTAACTAGTATGTTCTTACTCTTGATGTCGCGATGAGCAATGGCTGGTTTTTCTATAATGAAAACGATAACTGTGAAAAGGTTCTCTGTATCATATCCATCCACCCACTTTGAATTCCCATCAGTTCCGTGTGTAAATAAGAGAGACCGTTTGCGATTCCACGGATCATACGCACAAGCGTCATCAAGCTGATAGTCTGTAACATTTTATTTTTATTTCCGCCGTAAAACACCACCTATCGTCTACATGAACACTTATTCCCTTTCCACAAACATCTTTCTCTTAACATCTGGATTATCGTGATTCAAAAGAAAGAAAGACCTACAGTGTTAGACAAATAATCATATAAAGATCCATGACTGTGATATTCCGTAATTAGCCACAATTCCATCGCACTGCCAGTATCTGAAAAAAAAACTCTGGGAAGTTTTACATGAACCAAAGATGTTTGGGAACTTGTAAAAAAGCTGGATTCAAGTAAGATCAGATTTGGCAGCTTGGAAAAGGTTTCTGTTTTTCCATTTACACACCTTTTCTGTCGCTTGCATAGAACTGCAAAATATTTGGATGATGAAGCATATGAATCTGGAACGTTTCCACTTCGTGTGACCAAGCTCCCTCATCACGTGAAGAAAAAATCTTCACTGCGACCAAATCGCCTTTCCATGCACCAAGCCAAACCTAGAAAAGAGTGCAACTTTACGGGGAAACATGCTATCACATCTGAAAAAAATACAATAAAGATCACTTCTACGTGAAGCTCACCGCCTGCAAATTGAGCGAATAATTACCAGCAAGAGACTATTAGTTTTACGCCTCAAAGCGCCAGAGCTCGGCCGGAAACTCACATAACTGATACTCTTTCGTGAGAAAATTAATATTAATTAATTAAAAGCTTACAAAGAAACAGTGGATAAAACCTTTGAAGGGACTCATTTTGTCGCTACTACTTTGGGACATTAGCTCACTCCTCTTTTATCACGAAATATGAAAATATTGTGAAAAATGATGCAAAAAACACTCACATCACCGAATCTTCCTTGTCCAATTGCACGTACAAGTTCAATCTGGCGCGCTATGTTACGCTGGGTGAGCAACGGTAACCCTGTGAGAAGAAAAAGTTACGCAAATTTTTGACGCAATAATGGAAAAAAAGATATGTATCAGTAGGTCCATGCAAGGAAGGAAAACCAACCGGACCCTGACCCCGACCCAGCATCGGTTGATTCCAATCCTTTCAGAAGCAGAAGCTGGATAGCCGGTGCCGATGTTGTTGTTGTTTGCGACATCGTCTCAATCATTGGTACTTCATCATCCCTTCTAGAAGGCATCAAATTTGAGAGAGTAGTACAAGGAAGCAGAGGGTTAAATGACCACGGATCAAATAGTAGAAGATAGTTTGTGACGAGAGTGAATGGTAACGATCACTTGGTAAGGACTTTTATTAAGGAGAACTAAGTACGACAAAATGTACGCAATATTGAAAAATGCTCAAATGAACAAATAAGTAGAACAATGAAAAACGGCATGTTTTGATTGAAAAGAAATTTACTCACGGTGATATGTGGTTCAGGCCAGTAGTCATTCGAGGACCCAATCGGAGGTATTTTCTTGTTACTGTCAAAACTTTTTGATTTCGCAGTAAAATTAAAGTAGCTATGCTGATACAACAAACCTACAACAAAAAAATCGAAAAAAGTGACGAAAACAGAAGACTAACATTTTTCATGAAATTGCTCACCAACAATAAGATTCCGGATACAATCCATCTCCATGGAAAATGTTGGCTATCGATCAAATTAGCTGGCTAAAACCAACGCACATTACCAAAACACTAGAGAAAAGATTCAAAGTCAAGGAGTCGAGTCAAATACTTCGCTAGAACAGATTTTTTTTGAATACTGGCAAAATAGCAAAGACTTCAACTTATAGCATAAAAGTAGGGGAAAATTAGAGCATTTGTTGCTTCATTAGAAACAGTTACCCCGTAATTACACCTCCCCCTCCCCGCGTTCGATGGCCATTTTGGAGGGAAAAGTTGGAAGAATTCGGTTGTGTGGAGGCAAGGTAGGAGGGTCACTGATTGGCTCACTCCTACTGAGTCGATTTTCAAACAAAAGGCATTTTAGCTACCTTGATGTATAGCAAAATGGGCCCAAATTCGTTAAAAACCTCCCACAAGAGCTAAACATAAAAACGAAAACAAGAAAAGTATGGCTTATTCTGGTGGAATTTGTGAAACCTCATCACCACCTTGGGCTCGAATATGAATCTTCATTAAGTTTATTCCCTAGACGTACCAGAGCAGATCATACCCAGTAAACCTCCTCCACTCCATATAATTTCAGTCTCGGATCACGAATGTGACATTCGTTTATGACACTGACGCCATCTGGCGTCTCGTGACGTTTTGACGTCCCCAAATTTTCCACCGAATTCACAAATATGACACCCGAGTGAGGCGCTGGCGCTACTCGAACGCAATCCGGAACCAAATCAGCGCCAAGCGGCGTTTCAGGAAGACTGGACCTTTTTGGGGGTTGTGCTGTTCAGGGATTGTGATAGGGCACTCGTGCTGTAGAAAGTAGAAGTATAAGGTCACTCCCATGGCATATTCAAAGAGCCCTGGTACGGGCGATACCGTTCGTATTGATCGATTAAGAGAGGCTCATACCTTTGCGCTGTGTGCGCTGCCTTGAAAAAGTACTTACGAATTCGTTGTTTAACAAAACTCGGTATTGGATCAGCGTCGAGAACAGCATGGAATCACATATATGTTGAATTACAAATCTCAAAACAAACTTCCCCTTGATCTTCGCTACCGCAGAGCTATACGGTAACCACCCTGATCTACCGCCGTCGCCACTGCCGTCGAAAAACCAGCGCGCCCCGCCGAAATCGAGGGACTGGCAAAAAGTGAGGGACTATGGACGTTGTGAGACGGCAGACGGCCAAACGAGGGGTCGGCGCGATAACCATCGACGTGGTAGATCAAAATGAGCTATCACAGACGCATTTGACTATTAAAAGCCAAGATCAAGGAAAGTTTGGATTAAGGCTTCTCGCACAAATTGAACATTATTGGATAGGGTTTTCGACGCCGATTTCAAATATGGAAACCATTTTCGAATTTTGTGAACTGCAATGGTGTAAAGGTTGGTATATTTCTATTAGATCAGTGTCACTGAAGTACTGTGCCGACTCGCGAGCAAGTTATGTAGTTAAGCACGCGACTGCACGATAGTACCCCTCAGCGGCTTTTGTGCTTGAAGCTCTAGTTTTAATCTGTACAGTGTTGTCTCCATATTAATTTTTGGCACTACACTATTGCGATCATAGACTCCCGCAACAGTATAACCCCAAAAAATGTCGGAAAATATTTCTCTTTGAGCTCATAGGGGTAATCATGCCGACATCACAAACATGACATTCGGTTTCGACGTTGGCGCCACTTGGCGCCAGTTTGGCGTTGGTATGGTTTCCAATTGCGTCGTACTATAGCGCCAGCGTTGAAAACGGGGGTCACTTTCGTAGTCGCGACACCAAAAATTCTGACATGGAAGTTTCTAGAGAACTTTATGGGAGAAGGTGCTGCGCCAGATCGGCGTGAAGTAGCGTCCAATAGCACCAAGTCTAGGGGAGGATCTTCGACCCTCTTTGAGCGTGCAATAATGCAATAGTGTCTGGAGGAGCTATCTGACGTGACGTCCTTGCTTTCGCCAGAACTTCTTGAAATCCGTTAGAGTATTTCATTCCATATCCAGTTTAATACATCGAAATGCCTTACAAATTATGCATGACATTTGAAGAAGTCTCTCCGTAGTTCTGGTCAACCTCCTCATGGCCTATTAAGACCCATTTAGATTCAATATTATCACTTTCATGGGGAAATGCACGAAGTCTTCCTGCGCTCAATTATCAGGAACGATGTACACAGTTCATCAGAGGTAACATAAACCACACAAAAATGGGAATTAAGAAGGCAGACTATACTCAACAAGTTACTCGCCTCCATTGTGATGTCTTCGTCGCAAAAGGAGTAATTACAACAGGACATGTGATATTTCGGATGAGGAAGGCAGAAGATTGGAATTGGGTATATCTCCTTGCGATCCACACACCTGTAAAGAATTTTAATAAAAGGCCAAAGTTATCGGAATCATGTCTATCCTATCATTTTCCCACGTTTCAGCCTTAAAGACGCCTGAACAGTGCATAAATTTACAAAAAAGGCAATTAAACAACGGAATCTTCGAGGCAATCTAAACACTACCAACTCACCCTACAGACATTCGGTAGCTGTGGTGCTCATCAAACACTTTGAAGCATCGGCCTTGTTTTGCCCTACATAATCCCTAAAACAGGAACGCGATCACATAAAAACAAGTCGTAGCCCAAGCAATCAGACGCACTCTATAATCGTCTCCAAGCAAATGGACCATTTCAGCATCGCATAAGGGACCATTGCAATTACAGATGAGATCTGATTCGTGAATTTCCTCACCGGCACCTGAAAAAAATACAGAGTATACGAACGGTATGGGACGTCAGGAAGGAAGCCCGCATTGCGGTGACGCTGCAAAAGCGCGTGTTGCATTGATCGCGATCGCTCCATCGCTTGGTCCGTCGCCGACTATGACGTCGGTCTGAAGGCTGCTTTAAAAGAGCACTCTAACAGTGGAGAATCGCTATGGTACCTGTCAATCAATATGGTTCAACATCGAAGCCCTCGTCTCTCCGCTAGGCTGGGGAAAAGTATAATATAATAGCATCCAGGGACTTTAAGGAAGGATAGGATACGGCCCCGTAGAAACACTGTTGGTGGAAAAGGTCACACATTTCTGCCAAGGACAAATCCGAACGACCATCAAACACTAACAGAGAATGATACAAGACCATCAGACGCGTAATTATTTCAGTCCTTACCCGTTTAAGCAAGTACTGCTGCATTCACTGATTGCCTATACGGTAAAACTCTACAGCAATACTGTTTCTAATCATTTCTAAATTTTGATGTGAGAACCGCGTGATAGCCCGTTATAGGAGTTAACAAAGAAACCTGTTTGTTTAGCGAATTATAAGAAACGAGCGCGACAGGAACAGACTAAGGGATGGCTGATAACAATTCAATCGTAAAAATGAAAAATGAAAGGCTGCATTTTTCACATTCTCACGTACGCATCGTTTCTCGACTTCTTTGATAAGAAGATTTATGAACTTATGACATACCACGTGGGCAATTTTCGATCAAAGGCTCCAAACCAACCAACAGCTCCGCCTTTCTTAGGCGCACTAATCGCTCCTACATCCTAGCGTTAGGAGAAAAAATGGCTTAAATATGATGTCCCGAGCAAATTTGACAGGCTGCATAAAGATAGAGTCACTTCTTTGGGTCGATGTTCACAGCATGAAACACTATCCCGCAGGAAGATGTCAGACTTGGCTATTTGCGCGATTGACACCAGCGATTTTGGTGATTACAACGATTCAAGCGTCAGCGATTCTAGCCATTTAAGAGCGTAGAAAAGTGGTCAAAGTCGGCGCGGAATTTATAGAATACCCTCTCGTCTGTGTGTCGACTGTCGCCACTTATTCAATTTCGAATCGCTGAAACAACATACAAGACTTGGCGATTGGTCGTTGGCGTATCGCTAGAATCGCTACTCGCTGAATGCCAGCGACTCAAGCGATACGCCAACGACTAACTGCCGACGGATTGCTCGTACCACTCGAATCGCTAAGAATGCGCTACATGCATTATGGCACTTGTCTAACTGCTGCATCGCTAGTGCATCACCGAATGCAGCCACACCCTTTCGAGCCAAACAGCAGAAAAAAATAACCAAACCTAAGCCTTACAGTCCATTGAAGGGACCACAAACTGCGGGTGAGGCATAGGGATAATTTAATCATTGCTGGTGAATCAACTGATTTTCGTATATTGCCAGGATGTGCTCTATTAATGTAAGCAGAATAACGACTACATGGTTTGAAAGCTCAAGGACGTAAGGAATGAGCAACCTAAGGCTGGTGTCAGAGTCCGCGATCCGTCGCAGGTTTCGCTGATTTTCGCGATTTGCGCGATTTGCGCGACGGGTCACGGAAATCACAAGTGCCCGATCAATACTGCAAGGTGTTCTCCAATCCTGCCGCCACTTCTGCTTGATAGTGATGGCTGAATGACGACTGCTCATGATTCCACTTGTTTCATATTCAGTGTTTCAAATGTTCACACACTTGCAATTTTTGCGATCCGTCGCGGTTTCGCGCAAATCGCGCAAATCGCGAAAATCAGCGAAACCTGCGACGGATCGCGGACTCTGACACCAGCCTAAGATTTGAAGATTTGGTTTACCCGTTTCAAAAAAAAACTTGCCGAAAATATGTGTTCTCATCTCTCGAAGAACTGCATTTCCACGAGCCATTCGAGAAAGAACCGAAGAGTTGTAGTGACTTGGCGTAATAATTAGTGTTATATTCTCAGGAGAAATTGTGACATTGCTATCCACTGCGCTACTTGAATTAGTAACGAAAATATCTTCTGCGCTGATAAACTTTAACAACCCTGCAATTGAAAATCTGAATTCGCAGTAAATAATGGAACGAAAAATGGTCTAGAACTTACGGTGATAAGAAATAATTATTATAATAGTGCAATAAATAATACGAATTGATTTCATGGTGTGACCGGTTCAATGCTGAAATAATCTTGTTGAATAACGAATATCACACCCTTGTTTACTTAAGCTTCAATCCACACGGCATGGTAGCTCAGCTTCAGAGTTGTTGAGCGAAGCATGACTAGAAAATGAATAAAAGGAGAGGTGCAAAATGCCTCAGACTGGGGGTTAGTCAGTAGGAAGACCACTAGGACCAAGCCTAAGGCTGGTGTCAGAGTCCGCGATCCGTCGCAGGCTTCGCGCGAATCGCAAAAATCGCAAGTGCCCCATTTGAACATTTGAAACACTGAATATGAAACAAGTAGAATCATGAACAGTCGTCATTCAGCCATCACCTATCAAGCAGAATGGCGGCAGGATTGGAGAACACCTTGCAGTATTGATCGGGCACTTGTGATTTCCTGTGACCCGTCGCGCGAATCGCGAAACCTGCGACGGATCGCGGACTCTGACACCAGCCTTAATGGAGAAAACGAGTTTCGGGGAGAGAACGAGATTTGCTCACGCACTTCGGATTCTCTCTCTTTCTACAGTTGTCCCTTAAACTGAGGTTTTCGCGAACTGACGTAGGTGTACAGGCACAGGCCCGCTTTCTCCCCCTGAGCCAGTGCTTGCGCAAGAGACAACGAGCAAAGAAACGTTCTCACGTGTAAATTATACGAGTGAAGAGGAGTAGACAGGGGTGGAAAAAAAATTTTCAAAAATCGTGTCGACTCCTGGGAAATTCGCTGATTCTGTTTTCATTCAGAAGATTTCAAAACACCTGTTGATGCGGATCGAACCGCATCGCATTTACCACGTAACAATTTACATGCTTTACCTGTTAATTTGCCAAATCACAATCTATTATTCACTGTACTTAACCGAAATATCTCAATGGGGCGATGTAAATCAGAAGTGAGATTGAAAGACGTGGGTGGTATAGTGGCGAGTGGCACCTCCCACCAAGCTGCAATTCGAAAGCCAACAACAAAAACACCGAGTGTATATCGGCTGCCCCGCAATTCCAGTGCGCTGGACCAAGCTATAAGAACGGATGATTATGATGATGAACTACGAACGAAGCCTTAGGCGCAGTAAGCCCCTGGGAGTTGGGGGGGGGCAGTCTGTAGTTAGGTCACTAAGTCTAAGCCTAACGGAGAGAAAACGAATTCAGGAGAAAATAACAAGTGCTTAGGCACCTAGGATTCTCTCTTCTCCTCTGAGGCTTAGTCCTAAAACTGAGCATTTCTGTGAATCTGTGTACATGATGCCTCTCTCTTCCCACCCCCCCCCCCTTAGCACATTGGCCAAGGATTTGTCCATTCTAAAACGAGCTCGTGCTCCACAGGTTTTCAATGCACTTACATGCGAATCGCTCCTCAATACGTTACGAAACCACTTGAAAGGACAGCTTAGGTCTCAAGTAGCATTGCCGAAAGGGGCTACCTTTTCAACCATTTTGCCAAGTAGAGTATTGTGGTCGTGTGCGGGTGTGGTTCACTTAGGACAGAAACTTTGCCGCTTCCGCGCGCGAAACTTTTTTCGTTACGGGAGCCTCAGGTCCCTCATGATCAGTGGTGGACATGGGGTTCCCACAGCGAAAAAAAGCTTCACGTCGCGAAAAGCGAAAAAGTCACTTCTGTCCTAGTGAACCACACCCGTCGTGTGCTGGGTCTTGGTCTTCTGCGCCACACATGGCCTTTGGAAACCAAATGTTCCACATTCAGCACCTTCGTGTGGCGAATAAATTCTTGGAAGCCCATTATTGGCTGTGTAAAAAAATGGACGCTACATTTCGCCCCATTCACCACATCGATTTGGGCACTATGAACTCAGCGCTACCCGACCGACGCTCTGTGGGTTTTTTCCCAGTGCAATAAAGAGCGTAATAACTTCGTATAAGCTTCTAATACCTTAACGGGTCAATATTGCCACGCTTTCAAGACCAGACCAGAGTTTGTGATCACTGTTGTTACCACAAGGACACCGCACAATTTACAACCCTAATAAGATGAAAATGAGGCAGAAAAACTATTTCCGTGAGAGCATGAATAGGGACATTCGTCTAGTCTTGTTTCATTAATTCGGCAATCATTTTACACCGGTGCTATTTGGGGCTACAACTCATTCCCACTCCCCTTGATGAAGACGGCGAACTCAGAAACGGTGTCAAAAATAAATCTCAAATGGTGATCCCACCAGGATTACTGATGGCCGTGGGCGCTATCGCAATACACGGAGGCATCGGCGCAATGTGCCTCGGGGAGAAGGGGGGGGGGTACACCAAGGAACTCGCGGTCAAGATCACGTAATAACTCACGCAGTCAGGAATTAGCTTTCAGAGAGGAAAGGACTCCGAGCAATTTTCGTATTCTCCGGAGTTCGTCCCTGCTGCCTAGGCTTGGTCCCAGAGACCTTTCTAGAGAGTGCCCCCTCCCGAGCCACATTGCGCCGGGGCATCCCCTAGGTGAAAGCCTAGAAGGAGGCAGGAGCTTCGGGGAAAATGAAAATGGCTTATGCACCTTCGGATCTTCCCTCCCGCTCCTATGCTTGTCCCGTTTGAAAAGAAAAAGACAAATTTGACGTGCGTTCCAATGCCATCACAATCAATCACCATTGCCCGCCCTATATTGGCAATACAGATTTGATTAGAACACCATACAACATGATCGGAGTAGCCCCGTGCAGAATGAATTTTGCTTGCCCATTTCGCCTCCAGTTCGGTGAGTGTAGTGGAACAGCACTTATAGTTTACAACTGAGAACAGTTGCGGATTGGAGAGTACAGAAAAGAAGAAAAAACAGCTGTACCAGAAGCTGCAATGCTGTGAACGAATCCAAACAACCACGCTGCCAACAGCAGCGGAGGTTCCCCGGCCGACACCCCGCCCATTACCGCAAAGGTGGCGCAGATTGGACAGCTGCTGTGCCGGGTGGTCCACACTGCTGACGTGTTGCCCCCGTTTTTTGGGGGTCAGTATGGGATTACGTTCCAATTTTTTATTTTATAGCTGTTCCTATTGATGTTTTCATGAACGACACGATGAATCACATACGATTGCACTGACATAGTCACTAAGAGGGGGCATGGCGGTTTGTAGAATTACTCTCAGCAACGGTAATCAATTTTTTTGGCAGGTATGTAGGGTGTTGAACGATTCTGCTAAGAAGCGGACTAAGCACTGCTGGAATGAAAAATTCTGTCGTGATTTTAAAACCTTGTCGTAGCTTCACAATCGATACATATCATCTTCATTACTGCCTATTCCTCCGATCTTCGATGGACAACGCCGCCATTGTTGTGTAGTTCTCTATCCTATTGTGTTACGTGTTCGTTGTTTCTCGTCTGAACAAACAAAAGCCATCCATTCGTGTACAGGAGCGGTGATGCTTGTTTCAATAGTGTAGTGTTCTCAACGGAAGCGTTCATAGTTCGCAATTACAAATTCGAAGAATTACAAGATCCTTTAGGTTGCGGAATGCGTAGATGGTTTTAACTGTAAGCGAAAGGGCGCGAACTATGAACGTCTCTGATCTTGAGGACAGGGTTCAGCATCAACAGCGCCCACCGGCGAGAGCTGGCTAGACAGGGGCTGTATTCAATCTCCCCTAGGGGATGCACTCCCTCCTCTGATTCGATCCTTCGTATAACTCAAAAAGGCTTTCATTCATAGGAGTGCCACACCTCTGCGTTTCTATCTGCCAGACAGTTACAGCAGCGCGACCCCTCAGGGAGAAAAGCTTTAACAGTGGAGGTCCCCCTCTGGGGGAAGGATTGAATATAATAATAATAACCCCAGGGTGTGGGTCGCAGGACAGACGCAGCTTTTCGAAGCACAAAACTTTTTTGCTTTAAGGCCCCCGGGTCCACAGTGATCGAGGCGGGACCAGGGGCGGTATTCAATCCTTCCCCCAGGGGGATATATCCCCCTCCTCTGATTCAATCCTCTGGGGGGACAAAAAAGGGTTGCGTCATAGGACCTAGCATACCTCTGTGTTTCTACCTGCCAGACAGTTAGAGCAGCGCTACTACCCTCCACTGATGAAGCACCATTTGTGTGCTTGTTATCATCACTCACCACTTCCAAATCCTCATCATCCCTAGAGTGGCTTTCTGTGATAGCGAAGCACACCCCACCTTCTAAAGTCTGCGGCTGCAAAGAATGTGCCGTTCTGCGAAAAGAATAATGTAGCGCGGGCGAGAATCGGCCGCCACGCAAGACACGTAGGTTCGATCGATGTGAGTCGTTGTTCACGGCTTCACTTCTGCATTTGTTGAGATCACAGACAATAACGAATGCTTTACATCATGCGCCTTGTGGCCCTTCGTAAGGCCGTTTATTAGGACTACTATCAATCCTGTGATTGTCATGTGAAACTCAATGCAGGTTCACTTGCGCAGTCAGAGTGCAGTGATTTATAGTCAGAGCGTCCATCACTCACTGCACGTTTATATTCCACCCATTGATAAGAAAGTTTGAGGTATTCTTGCAAGTGGAGAGTGTTTCACTGAGGCTGGTGCTCTCATCGTGTCCGCTCGCCGATTGCGACGCGAATCGAAAAAATCGCAAGTGTCCCATTTGAACATTTGAAGCATTGTATATGAAACAACTAGAATCATGAACATCACTTAACAGTCACCATCAAGCAGATCGGTGGAGGAGAGCTCCTCACAGTATTGATCGCGGCTTTTGTGATTTCTGTGATCCGTTGCGCGTTTCGCGCTTCGTGACGGGTCGGAGACTCTAACACCAACCTTACGATTAGAGCAAGAGAAATTCAAGAAGTTCTACCATTTGCAGGGTAAGGAACTTCGGCGGTGATCCAGAATGAGATGCAAGGCGCTTTTGACTCTGCTTTTGGCTAGCTTAACGGCGGCGTTTGAACAGGATTTCACTGTAGAAGTTCCACCTGGCAAGTTCCAGTGCTTCTTCCAGCCCGTCGATATCACCAAGCATAAGTTCTTGGAAATCGATTACCAGGTTAGTTTATCTTCCTTTTGTTCCAGCACTACTATGAGCCCGGGCGCGCGGCCGGGGCGGCGGGGCGCGGCGGGGGGGCCGCGGCGGGCGGCGCGGGGGGCCGCCGGCGGGGCGCGCCGCCAAAAAAAAAAAAAAAAAAAAAAAAAAAAAAAAAAAAAAGGGGGGGGGGGGGGGCCCCCCCCCCCCCCCCCCCCCCCCCCCCCCCCCCCCCCCCCCCCCCCCCCCCCCCCCCCCCCCCCCCCCCCCCACACAAAAATCCAACATTTTTTTATTGCCTCTCTCGATTTGTTTAGGTAGTGGATGGCGGTGATCTTAATATTAACTTTATGATTTTATTAGGAGCTAACGTACTAATTCAAGACAACATGAAAGTTGACGGAAGTCATCGGTATGTTTTGTTTGCTCTTTTTGTTTTCCTTATAGTGTCTCGTTAGGATCTAATCGGTGGATTGTAAAAATTTGTAAACAGCCTTCTTACTTTCTTGGGAGATTAAAAAACACGCCACGGTCGTGCTTTTTCCTTGAAGCCCGATCATATATGTACTTTATAGGATGGACCTTCAACAAGGCGGAGACTATCAATTTTGCTTTGACAACTCCTTCAGTTTTCAGTCACGTAAGGTGTGCAATTGCCTCTTTTGTACTTCTCTAGTATGTCCATGACTGGAAAGACAAAAAGAAGTGCTACTCATAAGATGTTCTGCTAATGACTAATTTCAGGTTGTTTTCTTCGAAGTGTTCCTCTTGAATCAACAAGGTCAATTAGATGGGATTGATTACTTGAAGGCGGCTAGAACGGATGCCGGTCTTGAGAAAAAGATGGAGGAGTTAGGTGTCACTATAGATGGATTCCGTGTAAGTTTTTGTTGCACGGTTTTTTCTTCTTTTGCTTCGTTTTTGGTGAGCAGTTCTTTTTGAAACTTGGGAAAATTGGATAATTTCGTTTCAGAACTCAGCGAATAATATAAAGTCGCAGCTCAACAAAATCGAGTACCATCAGGTATTTCTTTCTCAATGATATAATTTTTTTTAATTTGAGTTAGATTCAGGATGAAGACCATCAATTGGTGTTCATTCCAGTATGTTTCGATTCACTTCACTTTCATTTTTTTGCGATTTAGGCCCTTCTTCGGGCACACGAGGCTCGGGATCGCGCTGTTATGAGCGCCAATTTGGATCGAGTTACGTTTTGGAGCTGCACGCATACGCTTGTAATGATGGGCGTAGGAGCTTTACAGGTGATGCTTTCACATTAGAATTACAGCAGTCCAATATTGGTCTGTCCCGGAGTCTCATGTGCCAAATGTGTCAAAACAATGTGGGGCTCCAAAATATTTGTTGCAAAGAAACTGAAATTTTTTTTACCGTAAGGTTATCGCAAGAGCTTGGGGTTCACATACGTGTCACAAAATATCGTGGCCTGCAAAGCGCGATTCACTTGCATAAAAATGACGCGGCCTTCGGGGTGTTCAGATGGTTCTTGAGTCTTCTTCAGCTTAGATTCTTCATTATTTCTCTAGTGACCTTGTTGCAAATAGGTGTTAAATGGATGCTGCAGTATCTGCCATTATGGAGTATCTAAGGCGCGCCAGTGGAATACGTTATTTATCTGTTATTGCTGCCAAAATGTGTAGTAATGATTATATTGGCGACAGTTTATTTTTTGTTCCAGGTCTTCTTAATAAGGAGTTTATTTGAAGACAACTCCAAAGTTGGAACGACTTTTGAGAAAAGGAAAGAATGGATACTAACGACAAGGACTTGTTAATTTATTGGGTTGATTTCTGGGTTTGTTATGTTTTCAAGATGTTGTTACAAGTTTGTGATTTGTTGTATTCTAGCATAATGAGCAGTTTTATTTGCTTCGCATGGTTCTCGTCTTCTTAGCTGGTCATTGATACGATGTGTCTGTAACATTTTTTGTTTCTGTCTTCTGTTCTGAAGATTGTGTGCCTCAGCGTGAAACTTGATGAAAATTCTATCTCCTGTTGTGTTAAAGCGCTCACGGTTCATCCTTCACCTTGGTATCGAATTCTTTCCTTGAAAGGTCAGCTCATTGAGTATTCTGTTCGTGACAGTCAAAATATGCTACGCGCAGTTGCACGTCGCCTTTGCATTGCCCTATTACTGCTTTCATTACTATGAAATTGCTTTTTTGAGTCGGAAAGGGAGGAACGTGGGATATGTTAGCCTATGTTATTCTAAATTTCAGGTCATCTTTCTTATGAAAACGGTTCTCTTACTTCTAGCGTCGTTTGTTCTCATTCCATCATGTTCAGCCTTAATTAGAGAAGATGAGATCTACCTTACCTTTCAGATGCCTTCTGGCAAGGTCAGCGATTCTTATATTCTATAGACTTGTCGGGATGTTATTACTGTTTTTAGGTTGAATGTTTCTATGTGCCAATCTTGAAATCGGAATACAAAGCAATGGAGTTCAGCTACACGGTAGGATTTTTGTTCGTAAAAAGTTCAGATTGGTAGTATTTCATTACCCAGGTTTGTAGGTTGTTACTCTCTGTGAAGTTTTTTTTCAATTCAGTAGTTCTGAGAACGAGGTAGCTCTCATCGTCTTGGCTAGCGCCTCGTTTTTTCCTTTACCCTTCAAATTTACCACCAACTTTCAATGTTTTTGTCGTGCGCATGACCATATGCATAGTGTTTATTTTGAACAGGGACACTGAATACGAGATAATAATTAAAAATTCATCGGTAATCTTCCAGTGCCTGCACTTGCGAACAATTGAAATTTCAGGTAGCACGAGGAGGTAGCGATATCTCTTTGACTGTCCGCGATCCAAGAAATGTTGAAATCGTCACAGATGAAAGGCAAAAGTACCATTTTCACCGGTGATTATCTTAAACCCTAATCATTGATAACGCAGATACTCATGCTCAATGCAGATAAGAGGACATCAAGCTGAAAGTGATGGCATTTCATAATAAATGGTTCCAAAGTACTACTATTTCAGCATTGTGATAGGCGATTCAGAAAGCTCTCTAGGCGACTACTCTATTTGCATGGACAACTCGTATAGCTATGAAAATAAGGCGGTAATTTTGTTCGTTAAAAAACTTGAGATAGAACGATAACATAGTACTGCGTCTCATCTTCAGGTGAGCATATCTTTGCACTTGCTAGACGCCAAGGGAGATTACGTGAGAAACCCGTCAGAACTTAAGAGTAGCGAACAAGTGAAAGTAGCCGTTGATGTGTTCGAAGTAAGCTTCAGAAATTACAGGTGGTGTCTTTCGGTCATGGTAACTTCATATTTAGGCCTCTACAAGTCGTTTGATGAATCACATCGATGCAGCGGACAGGCTACTTGTTCAAATACGAGTCATTAGCAATATTGTAAGTCTTGGGTTACCTTGTATATCTTCAAATTATAATATGCCTCTACGGTACGAATTTCGCAAGATTATGAAAAATTTACAAATGGTAGCGTAGAAAGTAAAAAATTCTTAAGGATCGCTCAATTGCCGAGCAGAACTTTGAGAGAGTGAATTGGTATGGAACTGTAAACACCCTTTAGTCATTTTATCGCAAGGCGATTGGCACAGGTATATAATCCGGAATTCTTTTCATTTTTTTTATCATTCTTTAAGCGTTGTGAACACGATTAGACTTCTCTAACGCCGACTTTTACGAAGTCGTTTTATACTCGTTCTTAAAGGAATCCTTCACGGAAAAATCATGATTCAATTTCGGCCATATTCACTGGCTTCAGACCCATCATCCACGATAGGAACGAAAAGAAGAATTGAATTGTTTTGGCAAAATTTCGAAAAAATGAAAGAGCTACCGCCGCACATCTGTCACAAATGCTGGCGACGGGGATGCTTCCACTTGGTTCTTACGAAGTGCCGTCACTAGAAACTCTTTCTGGCCTTTTGACTTATTGCATTCACATCTCACACTTCTACTCCATCCTATTCTATCGATCGATTTGTCTCTACTCTCCAAAATCGCACGCTTTAACCCGATTCTTTCATTGCGTCGCCTGATACGTAGGCGCCCCAGTGCGACTTATTCCATGCCCCGCCTTTGGCTCCGCCCGAATTACCTTCGACTTGTCACATAGAATGGATTTTCGTGAGTTTGTTTCTCTTCGGAAACCGAACCTTCATGCCTAAAACTTTGTGTTTTGTATCTAGTGATCACAACTGATACATTCATTTAAAAAGAATGCAAGAATTTCCGCGAAGGATTCCTTTAAATTTCATTATATAAACCATTTTTGTCACGTTGATGAAATTTGTCTTGTTCTTATGGTTCGAGCTTTAGCATACATTTCAGCCTTTTGTGGAGTACTTATATGTACTTGGAAGCAATCCTTATTCAACATCTTCGTATTTATTTCGTGACCACTACCGCATTCTAGCCGTATTCTGTACCAATACTATGGAAACAATACATTTAGGTTTTGCTCGTTCGAAGTTTACTCACCGAAGACTCTAAAGTTGGCAGAATTACTACGCCGTGGAAAACGCTGAATCAAGGGACTTTTACGAATAGATGCATAATTTGTAATGATCGTAGGTTTCATTTCTTAGTATTGTAAGTGCTAGTTATCTTTTTCTTATCATTTTCACTCTATTCCTTTCTTTCAAGCTGCCTACTTATTGATAGCTGAGTGGTTTTCTCAAATCGAATTGCCTACTGTTGTCAGTTAGTGCCTTTCATTTGCTGCCTTACTATTGATAGCAGTTTCAGTTCCTATAGATTCCTGCAACATGCCAGACTAATGGCCATTCGTTCTGGACCCTTGTTTCCGTTTCTTAAGTCATATAGCAGAGGATGAAGGAGCCGCTCCAATTACTGCTCTGCCGATGATTATTTATCTCTTTTTCCTTCAAGGTGGCCTACTAAACGTCAACCTCAACTGCACACCTTATGCAGACAGATTTTAAAGAATTACCAGTGTTTGATCTAGGTTACACTTTTGTTCACTTATTCAGAATTTTCACTAAAAGTGATCTTGCCTATGTATTGCGTACAATGGTGCTACAGAGTGAATAGTTTTTATACAAACTCGTTTTCAACACTTAGAACAACCTACTTTTGTAGATATAGCTTTGAAATTGAAGTTCCAACAACTTGATAACAATAACAACAATAGCTTTCAACTTTCCAGAATAACTTTAGTATAGTATTTTTAGAAAAAAGTAGGAAAGACGGCTTGACATGTGATTGATCGTTCGATATACCTTGCTACAAAACCTATAAAACAAATTTCATATGAATGAAATGAACTGATCTCTGCTAATCACCGACCACCTCCCTGTATTTCCCCTGACAACTCAATAGTTAAAGTTCTTATACTTACGCAGTGAGCTGAGATTACAGTTTATAATCATGACGAGGTTGCCGACACTTTCTCAGCCTGCAAAAGGTGTTGGAAATATTGCAAGGTATATGGTACAACTGTTTTTGACGAGTGCAGGGTTTTTTAATTTAGAAAAGATGTTAGATGAAAGCGGTTAAGGTTTGAAACATTGAAGAATAGAGACTCAGAGATGGTTTTCCACGCATTCGAATTCCTGTTGAAATTAAAGTGGCAAATTGAAGTGCGTTGCCGTTTGTAAAAGTTTGTGGACACAATAGACTAGCAAGTTTGGTATCAAGCAGCCGACTCTTAGGAACAATAAATTTTTTTTGCTGCATTGGATCGGGAAATTCACCTCCCAATTCCTGCACAGAACTTGGCCGCCACTTTTTTTGCAAGCTAGGAAAAAAACGGAGAACTTGAAGCCAGGGGAACAGGTACTTTTAGCCTTTCAAGCACCATAGGAGTGACTCTGACTTTTTTAAATGGATTGTTGGAGAACAGTTTCACTGCTTTCTATTGGTAAAAATCACGAATATTTCACCAGCCTCGAGCAACAGCCTTACTGTGTGTATATTAGTCGCCACCTCGATTCACTGCTCGCTGCGTTGTTTGGTTCCTGGACGAGGACGTAAAAATGTTACCTTTTGTAATTTCTCTTCCATTTCGAGGGTATCGCCAGCATCGCAGCTGTTCACTTCGATTTCTTTCTTCTCCTCGCTCTTAGCAGCATCACCTTGGATAACACCGTCAGCGGCTTCTTCCCTCGCCTCAGCAACCTACAATTCATAGCTGGAATGCAGCTACAGCTCAACATATTGAACGATTTCGTAATAACTTCGTAACACGGCAAACTAACTAACCTTAGCGGCAGCCATTGTGAGGAAAGACTGCTTTGGTACCTCTTCACTTCCAGGGTCAGCACAGAAATCGTGCCTAACTAGATCTGCAAGCCACTGCAACATTCTGAAAGACTTTCGATAAAGCGACATTTTGTCCAACTGATGGCGATAACTGCATTTAACTTACGACTGGTGCCGTAATTCCGACAACAGAATCTCCTTTGTTATAAGCTCAAATTTCACTTCTTCTACACGAGCTTCAACAGCGCTTCCCCAGTCAGTGAGAGGTTCATGGGTTTTTGCATGTCTAGAAATAAGCGTGTTCATAGTGTTGGCAAGACCATAAAATTTATTCCACCAAAAATCATAGCTCCTACTTTCTATCGTAGAGATCATAGTGTACGCGTTCAAGTAAAAGTCCAAGTCCTGGAGCTTTTGGCACATCCACCTGAAGTAAAGAGTGAAAAAAAAGAAATAAGAAAAGAAGGAAAAGAATTGAAATGTACACTGGATGTCACTTTGTATGGACTAGATGGGTAGGCCGCAAGGTGGTCATTAGATCGGCAAAATAATATGCACCTTCTGCAAAGCAAAGTTGTGCTTGCAAGCGCGCACGGTATCAGCGGTATCCAAACGAGGCTGTTAATACAATACATTATACGAAGTTCTAAACTCACCCGTTCACTTTCAAACGTCCTCTGAATGTAGCTTTTGTACTGCAATTCGCGTATTACAGTAATCAGCATGCCTGAACAGTTGCGATTTTAACACTGAGGAAGACGATTCAAGATAAATGTCGATAGAAGTAGGATTTTCAATTTACGAAGTAGTATATTATAAAATGGACTTGTTGGAGAACAGTTCTGCTTCTATGGAGCAAAAATCACGAATTTCACCAGCCTCGAGCAACAGCCTGACTGTGTGTATATTAGTCGCCACCTCGATTCGCTGCTCGCTGCGTTGTTTGGTTCCTGGACGAGAGTAAAAATGTTACGCTTTGTAATTTCTCTGTCCATTTCGAGGGGTATCGCAGTATCGCAGCTGTTCGCAGCTTCGATTCTTTCCTTCTCCTCGGCTCTTAGCAGCATCACCTTGGATAACACCGTCAGCGGCTTCTTCCCTCGCCTCAGCAACCTACAATTCATAGCTGGAATGCAGCTACAGCTCAACATTGAACGATTTTGCTCGAAAATCCCTACAGACTACAACTAACTAACCTTAGCGGCAGCCATTGTGAGGAAAGACTGCTTTGGTACCTCTTCACTTCCAGGGTCAGCACAGAAATCGTGCCTAACTAGATCTGCAAGCCACTGCAACATTCTGAAAGACTTTCGATAAAGCGACATTTGTCCAAACTGATGGCGGTAGACTGCATTAACTATGACGACTGGTGGGCCGTGAATTCCGAACAACAGCAGATCTCCTTCGTTATAAGTTCAAATTTTACTTCTTCTACACGAGCTTCAACAGCGCTTCCCCAGTCAGTGAGAGGTTCATGGGTTTTTGCATGTCTAGAAATAAGCGCGTTCATAGTGTTGACAAGACCATAAAAATTTATTCCACCAAAAATCATAGCTCCTACTTTCTATCGTAGAGATCATAGTGTACGCGTTCAAGTAAAAGTCCAAGTCCTGGAGCTTTTGGCACATCCACCTGAAGTAAAGAGTGAAAAAAAAGAAACAGGAAAAGAAGGAAAAGAATTGAAATGTACGCTGGACATCACTTCCTACTTTTTTGTATGACTAGATGGGTAGGACGCCAGTGGTCATAGATGGCAAAATAATCGCACCCTTTGACAAAAGCAAAGCGGTGCCTGCTGCAACCGCGCACGGTATCAGCGCTTTGATGACCAACGGAGGCGCTGCTTATACAGAGATAGTAACGATCCTAAAACTCACCCGTTCACTTTCAAAAGTCCTCTGAATGTAGCTTTTGTACTGCAATTCGCGTATTACAGTAATCAGCATGCCTGAACAGTTGTGATTTTAACACTGAGGAAGACGATTAAGATAAATGTCGATTGAAGTAGGATTTTCAATTTGCAATAATTATTACGTAAGACAAGATGTTTAAGCGCCAATGACTCACCCACCATCTTCCTGATTTGATGCAAAATGAAACTCTGCCCTTTCACTGTAAGTTGAATAAATTCGACATCCTCATTTCGAATATCATCATGAAATAAGAAAGGTTCCCCACATTCGAAAGACAATATATAACGATGACAACTGCGATCATCAAATTCCCTGAACGTCAATACACATCATGACTTGGATTCTCACTAAACAACCGAATCCTGCACTCGACTACATCAAGAGGTCCACGTACCGTTTTGAGGTATAGTTGAAAAAGTTATGCGTGCCTTTATAAATACTGAGAACAGAATTGATTTCGTCGATAGTTTCCTTGCTGATGCGAAAAGCAGCATTCGTCAACTGAACCAGAAACATCAGACACCATTTCAAATACTCAATAAGTGTGCGGAGATATCAACTATTTTGTATCAAGAAGTTCACAAAAGCTGAGCGGAGCCTGAAAACTACCTCCGTAGGTTTGCAAACGCGAAAGTAGGCAGAGTGTAGCTATACGTTCTTGCGCAGCACATTTTCTGTGGATGAAATGCGTTTGTCGCTCGACGCATCGCTGAAAGTACAAAACAACAGAAGTTTGTGACCAGCCACTTTGAATCCCTGGAGGAAGCAGATGGATGAATATACCTATGACACGAATATCCTGTGGTAGCAGAGCGTTCAGTTCATTAGGTCCTGTCACTGGATAGTCGTCGTTCTTTGGAAGCTCCATACCACAGATCTTAAAAAAATATGGGTATCATAAAGGAAACGATTACAACGAAGAAATTCCGCGCTCTCAGTGACCACTTGCAGGACTTTCAAATAGTATGAAAATCACTGGGTGAATGAGCGTTGCCAAGAAGAAATTACCTACCTAATAGGCCAGCCCTGGTGGACTAGGAACTTGACATTAAATAAAAGCAATCACCGTCGAACTGATGAAGACAGTAAAACCTCACCTGCCTTACAGCAGAAACCGCTCTATCGGTACGAGCTGCTCTTTGGAAGTGAAAAAGACCAGGCTGCTCTTTCATCTCATCGGTGATCCATCCTAATTTATTCATAGCATTGATCAACTGCCCTTCGATCGTCGGGTGCTCTTTTTGTATCTGTAAGGCCACAGCGTAATCATTACTCATAAACTGGACGTAAATAATCTGAGAGGGAGCAAAATATACTCATTCGCAAGCTAAGCAGAAGAAATAAGTTTCTACTCAAAGCAAGATCATTAAGCAAAAGGGCAGAGGGCGGAGGTAGGCGCGCGAAATCGTCGCTAGTATGGGAACATAGAAGAGAAGTGTACGTCTCTTATTTTATTTGCCCTTTTCTCGACCTTTTCGGAGGTTATGGGAATCACTACTTACCTATAAGGCGCAGAAGTCATGACCTCCATCCCTTCAAAACTGCCCCAAAGACTCAAAAAGGAATTCGTTGAAACTTTCTCTCAGAGGACCTTCCGAACTGGCTCCAGAATGAGCGAGCCCCAAGTTAAAAGACCGGCTGATGAAGGCTTCATTCACAAAACTCAAAAAGTTCACAATTAAAAGTCGCATTCCTGACCATGATTTCCTGATGCCATAATGACAATTCATCACATTGGGATGACAAATAATGCCCGTTGACAAGTTCCAACGGATCTTTTTTTATTTTGGGCGGTAGTAATGGTGGAATAGTAGCAAAATTCTGACTAAAAATCCAGGGATCACGAAAATTTAGGGAGAATACAGCAGACCCACCTGCATCCCAAAATATTCCTTTCCTTGATAAGCGAGGAGCATTGCATACTTTGCCCTTTTGATTCGAGCTTTTGCTGCGTCCCCAGAATGATGCTTCGATCCTGCCAGACTGCACATCGTGAAGAACGGCTTCCGATTTACTTTCAGCCACGTCTGCAACTTTTGTCATCGTTGCTACGACCCTCTGAAGAAACCGTTTCAACATGCGCTCTGAATGAGCCTGAACGGAAATAAATGATAACAGGAAAATCGTCAACAAGGAATAACCCAACGCGAGAGCCGAAGTGAGAAAATACTTCTTCAACTTTAAAACGAAAAAAAAAAAACAAACTTCTCCATGGTGATAGGCTTTTATCCTCAGGTATTACTCCACTTTTTGTTTGGCACATGACATTTTCCACTCGGTCGCTGATACTCAAAATTCTTCCCCCACTGTTCCGTTTGATTAACCATGTGTTAAAGATCCAACCACTTGGAGATTCTTCTTAGAAATAGGTCAAGGGCAGGGAAGCATTTAGTGGACACGGGTTGCACGCCTAGGACAGAAAAAATTTACGCGCTTTTCCGTCCGCAAAATTTTTTTGCTGAAAGAACCCAAAGTCCATTCTTGGTGGTGAATCTAAGGATCCCGTTAAAAGCTTCGCGTTGCGAGAAGTGGAAAAGCCACGTTTTGCCCTAGCTAACTACACCCGGCGACCTATGACGAACTCTACGGAATAGCACTGTTTCAGATGCGAAACCTGACTGATATCAAACATCTCTCGCATTGGCCAACATCTCTATAAAAAACCGGTTCGGGGTGAGGGGTGAGCCAGCAGTAACAATGCGTCAGAGCTACGGAAACCTTCAACTTAGGACTAGGGCGCATCCGCTGGTGCACGCCGCAATCCACCGGCGAAGCCCTGGATTTGCAAAATCTGATACCGGTCTTACAAACTGCCCCCACTTGCTGGAAAAGCGAGTACGCCAACTGTGTCTTCGCTTAACCAACTGCTCACTGATTTTATATAGGCGAATTAGAATAGCAAATTTAAAGAAAATAAGACAAGTGTGATTAACAAAACACTCGTGGAAGAGTAAAACTGCGTGGCTCTTCGATTCCGCTCTTCCTACTAACCCATACCACAGCCTACTACAACCGAAACTTTATAGTATCGATGAGAACATTCCTGCTAACCCGCAATAATCACAGCCGATTACATTGAAGCTTCAAAATTCTAGGGACGATGTCTGACCTCCACAAAAACAAAGCGACGACGACTATCAATAAAATATTCATTCGCAGAATCTCAACTATTTCGTTTTCCTCTAATTCTCTAAAACATGAAATACATCTATACAGACGAGCACAGAGGAACAATCCTCAGTGTACAATATCACTGGAATCATCGCACGGAATGGAGAGCTATCACATAATTAAATGTTGAATTGACAAGGTGACTTCAGCTTTAAATAAAGCGGTACATATCAATGATACGGCTAGCTTTAGCAATAAAACTCGCAATTTACACACTGGCGTTTCACAGAGAAATTCAACAATATCATCCTATTATTTCACTGACACTGGCTCGGAGGACTCGACGTCAAGCTGCTTCCCGAGGTATTCCCAATTGTGAACCATAAGTTTTTGGACGGCAAGGAGGGCATGATAACGAACATTTGGGTCTTCAGCAGTCAGAAGTCGCATCACAGCTTGCTTTCCTTGATACTGTTCCACCACCCTTAAATATGGTGAAGCGATGTAATATTGAACTAATTCAAACAAAAAAAAGAAAACAGAGGTACAACTAACATTTCCCTACGGTAACCGCGCTTTGAAATTTGAAGTCAAATCAACCCAAGTAATTCAATAACAAATACACACAAGAAAATTTTTCGACCGAAAAAAAAACAACTTTCCAACCGAAAAGTGAGCTCTATTCAGTAAGGAGGGCATGCGGCGCGTTAGTTCATATCGCTTAAGTAATCCAACTTTTCACAGAGAGAGGAAGCTCCGAGCCTAGTGCAGAAGCTGGAGCAAGCAGTGCACGCACCCCAGGGATTTTCTCCCTCTGCAAAATTTAGATTGTTGTAGATGATATGAACTATCGCATCACATGCCCCTTGCTGGATGGAACCTCACCAAGCACTTACGTTTTGCCCCTGGGGTAATGCCGTACATATTCGCCAACATCGTGTGCAGCGACACAAAGGATCAAGGGATCTTGGCTGCTTTCCAAGAGTCGGATCAGAATTCTGAAATCATAGAAATTTTTATGTACTTGACAACCAGGTCTGTGCAACTACGCATAAATGCTAAGTAGGTCTTACTTTATAAGCTCAAAGTTCTTTTCATTGAAACGAGGAGCATTCTCTCGCCAGAACTTGTCAGATTTGTGCACAGGGGACCACTGTAGTCGACCGGAACGAACCTCAAAAAGGAACGTGTCAACTTTTGAGGTAATGAATTAGAAAATGTATTAACACATTGGCGACCAAGCAGTTTTTGGGTGTTCCCGAAAATTGCGTCCTAATGCTGAAACGCTTCCATACGGTGTACATACCAAATCAATGAGAACACAATGCGGAAACTGCTGAAACATCATTTGTCTCGTACAAATGCTTAATGGCTGCAAACCAAGCAAAAATCTCCCCGTCCCGCAAAGGTGAAACTTCGGAACGCTCTCGGAAAATTCCAATTTTCCACTGTAGAATCCACAAATGAGGTTGAACACAAATCTCTTTTTTGCCAATTGTTGTATCATTGAGCTAGCTAATAGCATACAAAAAGGCAGCTTTCTACATCAAGAAAGAACAACCTTATCACTGAAGAAGCAATTCCAAGCAACCCTTCTGTAAAACTTTCACTGTGAAAGATGTTCAAAGAACGTGGCCATTACAAGTTTGACAACGTATTCCGGGTTAATATAGCACCGCTCAAAATTTGGAATATGCGCAAAGGAATAAAATTCAAGGGGTGTCGCCCGGCATCGGGCGACATTGTCGCCAATGTGTTAATAAACACAAAGAACTACTTACTTCGCTACAGTATTCGTCAAATGAGCTGAGGTCTTGAACAGAAAGATGCAATTGTTCGCTCAAAAATTCGATATCCTCCTGTAACAGAATATGAGATCTAGCAAAAACAATTTTGCAAACTTTCAAACTTTGAAGTTCATCTTGCCCAGATAACCACATTGTATGGGGATTCAATCAAAAAACTTTTGGAATAGTGAGTATACCGCCTTGAAAAAATGTTTTGAACTCTACTATAGCCAAATCCTTTTTTAAGTGACATGATCACATGCATTTAAGAAGGTCATATACTCAGTCCAAGGTATCGTCGTATTTTTTCGCGTCCATAAGTTCGAGCGTCTTGAGTGTTTTACATTGCACCATCTGTAGTGCCGCCTCCTTCTTGATTTCCCTTTCATCAACTTTTCTGAGAATGTTGCTGAAGGTCGCCATTATAATGCGTATGACCTTAAAATACGACCGGATCGAATAATAAACTCCTTAAGCGAGAAAACGCTGACCCGTAACACATACCTTTTCTTTCGATGACTCCGAAAGAATATCTCCCAGCGCCTGAATAACACCTAATGCTGGTGTGCGGCGAGCAATATCTGGGTTGAACGTTAGACACCAGAGTGCGAACACTAATTGGTATTGTAGCTGGAAGTTCGCCTTTTCCGTTCAGAGCAGCAACTATCGCCTGGATTCCCTCCGCTTCCACGAATGCGTGTCTGTAAGAAAGAAATTCTCCCAGATCCTGAGAGAAGAGATGCCGAAAAGGAAGACAACGAATCAAGTGAGCATTTCGAGCAGTAAGACAAGCGTAGTAAAGAGGAAAGCGCGCGGTTCTCACCCATACCCACGCAGTGATTCCTCTAGGGCAAGAGTCATTGGTGCTGAGATCGGTGCAACACCTAGGTTACCTCACAATGCTTTTTGTTTCAAGCAATTAAGATGCAGGTATCTATGAACATAAAGGGTGATGTGTTCGTGGGAAATGAGCAACTAAAATACACCCCGCATTCGAAAAACGGGATATCAGAAACAGAAATAAAAGTAAAGCCGAGAAAAAAAAAGGGAAAATTTGGAAAGTAAACTGATACAGTGTTCATTCAACAGCGAGAATTTAAAAAAAAATTAATAAATTGAGAATATACCTATACTGATCAATACGAAGCATCATCTGCAGGCAACGAGCTGTGGTGTTCATATACTCGTTGGTCTGAAACAGTAGTTTAATATGATGGATAGTCATAAAAATCATAGCAATTAATCCAGAACATCGGAGAAGGGAAGTTTTGAAAACTTAGCTTACACAAGAAGAAAAAGCAAAGACCCCGTTCGACAAATAGAGCAGTTTAATTTTTACGCCCTCATTATAATCCAGTAACATAACACTGCTTTGAAATTTCCCATATAAACAGCGGTGTCGCATAGATTTGCAAAAACAAGGGAAGAACTGTGAGTGGAGTAGGGACGCAGCGAAAACAGAAGAAAAAGAGAGTATGAGAAGAGTTCTGAGAGAAAATATATTCCTAAAGGAACTTCGAAGGCGCTTTGTATATTGAGCGCATGAATCGCATTAAACAGTGAGCATTTCTAACTTTTCAACAGCGAGTGCGTATGGCAAGGTCACCCCACAAAATCAAAGCTTGAACACAAAAGTTAATTGCAAAAAAAGAGCGAAAATAAAAATTGAAGATGGTGAAAGTAAAAGTACCGCAGCGCTTTTCAACTGGTCCTTCAAGAAGGAGAAATAATAATTGAGTTCAGATCCCTCCATTAATGTTGAGCCGAAACAAGCCAGTTTAGCGATGATAGAGCTCATCTGAAAGATACACATTGCAAAACAGAATAAAGTCCATTTCATGAATTGTAGGGCGAACCTGATTGACAATAAAATTATCTTGGCGCTGGAGGATTCCTAGGAACCACGACCACACGGTCCGCTTCTGCTTACGGGCTGCATTATGAAAGATCTCCACACGATTCTTGTCCTCCTGACAATAATCAATTTTTGTTTATTACCCCTGCTACTGATGGAGGAAAATGAAACAAGAAAAAATCATCTCTATTAGAGCGTGAGAGAACAGACCTGGAGCATATCATCAAGTAAAGTGAGCACGTAGCGCACGTTTTGGTCTTTTGCCACGTTAGTTATCAGATTAACAATTGTGCGAGCAGCCTGGCCATTCGCATCATTGGCCGCCAAAACTGCGTCTCGCTCTTCCTTATTCTATAAAAAACCTAGCTGCAGTTTGATCTCGAAAAAGAATGGAATGTAAAAAAAAAACAGAAAAAACCGCAGACGACTAATGAATTAACATTTTCACGATAGCGAAGGGAAACTTCCCAACTAAAGAGATGTTTATAGCAACTTGATGTCCTATAAATTACTTTTCTCTGCGCAAAATTTTGCTGCAAAGAAACAACTGAGAATATTTGGAAGAAAAAATGTAGAAGGTGACGAATTTGGTAGCGCGTAGGAGCACAGGGATCATATTCTCTGTGCTAATGAGCTGATCTTGAGCCAAATCCTTTCGATGAAATCGTTAATGTTCTCTACTATACCTTTGAGCGATAGTGGTGCAGATTCGCTTACTAAAAGTACACCGTGGAGTAAGAACTCGGGAAGATGATCGCCCAAACCCAGGATTCCCGGCCTAGGACCTTCGCTAGTAATGACAACGTTGGCTGAGAAGCTAAAAACACTGGTTTCACGTCGCCTGACCCTTGACCCGAGTCATTGCCTCTTCCTAGGCGTACCACACTAACATTTCTGGCTAGTTTGAATTATTCGCCTCATGACTAGTATCAGCCTTTTTTAACAAAAAAGAACAAGGCGTACGAACAAATAACACAAAAGATCGAAATCACTGCAAATAGAGAGAGAAAAAAGCCCTACGGAAACTTTAATAATAGCAACAATAATAAATGCATAGATATTGTT
>MU869580.1:27322-43798 GCA_036418205.1 Ostertagia ostertagi | reverse complement strand
GAGAACTCTCCATAATTATTTAAGGTCATTATTCTTTATTTTAAAAAGATAAATTCGTTTTTATGTTTGCGGGCGAATACTTGATCTGTCGAGAAATTTATCTGAAAGTTTAGTCTAATCTCCACACGAATGCCACTTTTGCTTCTAATTTTCTTCACTTTCGCGTTGCTTACGCTGATGCGCCAAAATCCTTTGAAGGGACATTCATCAGAGAACGAGTGCAGATAAGCAGAGGCATTGGTTCAAATAGACCTGTTGTTCGTTTCGAAAAAAGCAAAAAGAAATACGTGGACGGATCCGATCTCCTGCCTATCCCACGAACCCTCCTCTTTAGCCGCTAGGCCATTATGAGTTGTGGTATAAACCTTAGTAGTTTTGCCTTGCAGTTTCGTTTAGCAGATGCAGAAGACAGATTTCCCCTTATTTTAAGCGTTTTCTACGGTTCTTTTCCTTTTTTCTTTACTGCCGGCTCATTTCACAAAATACGTTCATAATTAAATATGTGCAAGAACTGCCCAAGCTCGATCCTGGGACATGCCTTTGATAGACAGTCCGCGATTAGCCCAATTTGGCAGGATTGTAACTGAACGACCCAAAGAGCCAAACACTTCATTAGTGATAATCATTGACAAGCTGCTTAAAAAATAAAGGGGGGAGGTATTTACCACAAATAAGCACCGTATTTATTCTCATCCTGATGGATCACTTTTCTGAATTACATCTATCCGCCCCTGGAAATCCATTACAGTGTGGGATGTAAAATCAGTGGGGCTCGCGTAGTAAATGATCACAAGCATCTATGATGCTGAAGCTTCGCATAGAGTATGCCTTTTTCGAGAGAGATGTATAAGAACATTTCTCCTATTCTTCCGTAGTGAGTCTTCGCCATTCAATTTTGTCTTTTTGGAACGAGAGCGGCTTGTCTTACTTCATTTTTTTTGCATTTACTCGTGGAAGCTATCGGAAATCGAAACAGGGCAGAAAACATTCATGGCTTCTTTTTTTGCAGTGAGAGTGCTGCTCTGAATGGAGCATCCGGAATTCATGAATTGAATTTCACGTTGAAACACAGTTGACGATGGAAAGGCAGCCAGTAGAAATGAGGCGGTCAGTTGTGAGTGATGAAAAAACCATGAAGAACACCCAAGACCGTGAAATGTGCCCCTCCTTTGCCCATCGGTTCCTTCCTTGGTGTGACTTTTGTCAATGGTGCCCTCTTCAACACTGATGCTTAGGTGCTAAACGGCTCGAGTCACACGGCAATAGGGGGGGGGCATGCCGCTGCGCTAGCGGCGCGGGTGGGTTACCAAGCTTATATTGTTTTTTTTTTTTTCTTTTTTTTTGATGTCAACCACGGGGTGAGAGTGTAGAAGGAAAAGCAGACGTTCTTTGTGGTAGTGGGACTAAGCCTTTTAAAAGAGGTAAAGAAAGCGGAGATTCTGTAATAGTGCGCTTGTGTGAGAGTTCCCAGACAGCACAACAAAACGCTGAATTGCCGCCTCACGGTTGACAGATGTCCGGAGACCGCGCGGGTGTGGTCCGACTAGAATTTAGAGAGCATGCGCACCGTGGCGAAACTTGCATCGTTCTGTAGCCTCAGGGATCCGCCTGCCTGTCGCAATTCGCGTCAAGTCCAGGGCATCTAGTTTTCAACTTTTTTTCAACTTAACTTTTAGCACACGTTAGCCGGCACCATCAGATGCTAGAGATTTTGTCGCAGAATCCGTGGCTTTATTCAAATTATTCTAAGCTTTTCTTATTCTTGGCTTTACATCAAAAATACGAGAGAA
Organism: Ostertagia ostertagi; assembly: GCA_036418205.1. NCBI lineage: Eukaryota > Metazoa > Nematoda > Chromadorea > Rhabditida > Trichostrongylidae > Ostertagia > Ostertagia ostertagi. Next base: position 42,008 of record MU869580.1, on the reverse strand, counting down.
TCCCTGTGGATATGTCTTGATGGAGAAATTCGCTTCGGCCACCCTGAGCGGGAACTTGGACATTGTTATGAGAATGAGCACTGCGAAACTTCTTCAAAGCTTGTAATGGCTCTACAATTTACTCCAGGCAGGACTGTAAACCTTGTCTAATGCGGCCTTCTATGAAGGAGCGAAAAAGAATATTATAAACAGATGCGAGTAAGCACGCGTGAAATGTGCTTTTTCGTTTAGAAATGAGTAATGTGAACACACAAGTGCACTGATCTTTAGCGAAATTCAGAACGTGCCTACGTGAAATCGCTTTGGAGGGATTCGCAATGCAGGAAGAGAATGCAATACTACAAAAGAATAGAAAAAAACAACAGAAACAACGATCAAGGCTTTTCGGGCCACAAAGTGGAAGTACTGACTCATAAATAATCACGGTGAAACTTCTACTTTGAGCTAGACTTCGGAGATGCTGTTCAGAGTGTCGCTCTTTCGCCTGGGCTTTTTGTGCCGAGATTCAGCGGACACGCGAACAGATCCTGCCCGACAAAATGGTTAAATTGCTGAGACGTCACCGAGCTCATGTTTTAGCACATCCGCGCGAGAAAACGGAGAAGTATCACTGCCTCTCCTCAGATGTCATGACCCACATCCGGTGCAAAAAGAGTTCACTGGGAAGTATTAGTTAGTTCTGGTCTAGATCCAACACCGAAAGTTGTGTATAGGACTCTAATTAAAACCAGATTATCGCCGCCTTTCAGTTCAAAATTGTAAAATGTAAACAGAAGGCGATGTTATTTCTCCGTGTTTAGAACAGTGTGCGGCTTAGAAATAATTATCCTAAAGTCTCCAAGCACAAACAAGGGAAGCAAAAAAACTTTGCAAACAGCAAACAATTAGCTGTAGAACTGGAAAATGTTTATCTCGGAAGGATTCCAAAATAAACATTTTCCAGTTCTACAGCTGTTTTAACAAAAGCATTTGAAGCAACATGCCACATGGAAACAGGCCAGTACCGGGGATCAAAGGTTATGTTGGAAACAGGAAATCAAACCGCCGTTTGATGTTTCTATAAAGGGCAGAAATGGGAGATTGTGGATAAAGCTTTGCATCATGGATAGTAAGCACGACATGAATTCGTCAACCTTTAAGGCATAGGCAAAAAAGAGATCCCGTGATGGAATCTCCGAGTTTCGACGTCCGTCGTAGCACAACTTCTACGAAGGTTCGAAAAGGAATCAGCTCGTGCCTCATCAACTGAGAATTGGAGGGAATATCGCACCTCACTGTTCAGGATGGCTACCTAATAGTCATCACAGCTGTGGGCTGGCAACGTTAGGAAATGATAATCCAGAAACCTGCTAAACTATGGCTCACGATTTGCAAACGAAAAACCGTCCGAGGAATCGTGACTGCACGTCACTTATGTAATTTCTCCGCCTCAGCCACATTACTCATTGAAAAAAGTACTACGCTACTGGCAAATGAAAGCGTCCTGAGCTGATCAAATCAGCAAAGCTTTTTCATAAAGTTGACTTCAAATAGCCATAGCTGAAGTCATGGATTTTGTAATCGATTAGTCCGACAAATCTCGAGCATTTTCGTCAGAAAGAATAAGTTCCACTGCATCCGAGCTCCCCCTTCGTAAGCATTCCCCACACTATGACCTAGTTGTGGTTTAGTGGCCACGGATCCCGAACAAAGGATGGTTATGCGAATGGAGCCCAGTTACTGTGGAGAAGAAGGTATGATTTCTATCGAACAACGAGCGGAATTCCTGCAATTTTCCACGCATCTCATCGGCTTGTGAAGAAACATTTTTAGAATGGGGGTTTTTCGATTACCGCAAATAGCGGCAAGTGATCCAGACCGAGCATTAAGGCTTACTAAAGCTAATGCTAGTGGTGATCTCTAAACAGTAGCTGTACTCTATTGCAAAAATATATAGTTCAGGTGAAACTGCAGTTCAGAGGGGGGGGCGGCAACCTTCTGTTGATATAATGATTATCGATGGAATACTTGGACATCTTGGGCATTAACATTGATGCCATAAGATAATAGAACGACTCGTTTTAAGGTGCCTTCGAGATATGGGACCCGTGTATGCCCTACATCACGCTCATTCTGCTCACATCCTAGGCAATTTGTGGCATGTGATCGTCCACCCTGGGCTCCTGCACCCTTGCGCTTAGGCAGGGATGTGCATACCCTAGTTCAGGGTCATTTCCTTGGACCACAGCAGACCGAAATCTAAAGCCCCTTGAGATCCTTCCCACTATGTACACCGATAATTGTCAGATGCTATAGTTTACGGTGTCCATTAAAGAATTTAGTGTGTTGCTTAGTAAAGGAGAAGCAGCAGTGGCGTGTTGCCTTCCCAGCTGCCACTCGAACTGGGTGTTTCACCGGATGGTTAAGTCGCTGAGATGATAACGGACGGTGGTTGCGAAAAATGTCTTATTCAAATAATTAAGGAGCATACCGCCGGTAATGTATTCGCGACGCGATGGCGCATGCTTGACAATGCGAAACAACATAATTTACTGATTAAAGGAATTTTCCACTGAAAAACTTCGCCTCCATTCCTACACAAAAAACGATACCTTAGGCCCCTTGCTTCATGAAGATAGCAAAAAGAACGGAACATAGGCGATGGTTTTGATAATAATTATGATAACCAGTTCGACTATGAAAATTTTGAATTCCCGCTGTAAAACTTCCACAACTGTTAGCGGCGTGGAGTCAACACGTGCAAACGTGTCAAAAGCGTGAACGTGAACAGGATTCATGTTGGACCTTCCCATAAACTGACACGTGGATCCGCACCTGCCATGCACTTCGTCACAAAGCACTTCCGGTTCCGCCCACTGGTCCGTTCCGGTCCTACAGATGAGCCTTCCCAGGTGCTGTATCTTTTGGGTATTTCATTCTTTTCGCTCCGAACTTTGCACATGGTCTTCAATGACCATGCCACAACACCTACACACAAGATTAGAATAACCTGTCTTTTCCTTTAAGTTCTGAACTGAATACGAGACCTTACCACTGAGTGAATAAGAACGCTAGTGCACTTGTTTTGAAATATAACAATGAATGATGGTAGTGATGTAGTGTTAATGAACTAAATTACAAATTGTACTCTTTCAAAAATCGAGAAGAGCGTCGGGTGCAGACCATACACCACAAGTGACGACGGCCTCCACAAAATGTAAATGTTTTCTGCCAATGAAATGATTAGCCTGTTGCAGTTGTATTCTATCAGTTGTCACTAATTACAACTATCATTTACCAAAAATCAGCTATTACTATGAACCACTACTAAGCAGGTGTCGGCCACCGACTGGACGGTACGGAAGACCTTATAGGAAGGAACGACAGAGGAAAGTATGGTGTAAGGAATGACAGAGGAAACCGTTTGATCGAATTTGCAGAACAACATCAATTCTCAATAATGAACACTTTCCTTTGGGAAGAACGCTTAGCGACTCTGGCCCGGACACGAAAACTCTGAGGCAAATTGATTATGTGCTGACCGATACGCCAAGATTGTTTGCTGATGTCTCTGTTATAGGGGAAAATGTGATAACGACTGGCTCCGATCATCGGCTTTTGCGTTCGGTGATCCTCTTCGATGCCAAGAAAGAACGTCGAGTTCTGCATTCGCAAAGAACACTCGTACGACAAACTTTCAATGCCGATATGTATGCTGCGATGATAGAGTCGTCAGATCTACACATGAATACCGGAAGCAATATCGATGCCGACTATGAAGATCTAGTGGGAAAAATAACTCAGGCCGTGAAAGCATCGAGCATAGCAATAGAGCCCGCAAGGCGACGACGTATATCGACAGAACACTGCAGATGATGAAGAGGAGAGCACGCATGAAGGCTGAAGGACGAGTGCAAAATGAGGAATACCGGACACTCTGTGAAGCGATAAGGGAAAGAATCAAGTGCGACTATGAAGGCTACAGACAAATGAAACTTCGCGAAGCAGCTGAGAAGGGCTAGCCTGAAAGCTGTAGAAAGGGATATCCGTCTAAGGCAACATATACCCTATGCTCTCAAGGACGATACAGGTGTTAGAACAACCAACCGCCCACGAATGAACGAGATATGTACAAAGTTCTACAACGATTTGTACTCCTCAAAGGTGGTTGTTGCAAGAACCTATCGAAACTGTTGCAGAAGAACCGATCCCAGAAGTAATGTGGGAAGAAGTGGAGAACGCAGTAAAACAAATAAAGGCTGGGAAAAGCCCAGGCTGCGACAACATCCATCCTCGAACACCTGAAAGCAGGCGGATTCCATTTCAAAGCGCTGGCAGAGGTTTTGGCAGATAGTGGTTTAGGCAGTTCCTGCAGCATAAAAGAAATCAAGAACGATACTTCTGATGAAGAAAAGCGATCCTGAGAGCCTAAATAACTACACACCCATCACCTTGCTGTCTCAAGTCTATGAGACAATCCCAGGAAGCGATCAAAATGCGTAGAAAAAAAACGCTGGGTTTTCCCCGTCAGTCCCCTCTGCGTATTACAAAGCACGTGACTATTTTTGTTGCCCTCGCAGCGCTATGTCTCTTTCACACCACGGCCGCTGGGCTCACAAGGGAAATTCTTATGTATCTGGTGATCTGCTTTTTCTCCCGTTTGTGCTCCCTGCTACACTTTTGCCTGATTTCCTATAAATATCGATCCCGACTCGTGTATTTAAGTCAACAACTAAAATTAATAACAATTAAACCCAATTATCATTCTCATTATGGGCTTTGTAATACGCAGTGGGGATACATAGCATTTTCTAGCTCCCGAGGCGTGCTTGCCGCGTTTTGTAAACTGTAAACGGTTGAATCATTTCGGTCACGCTTCTCAATTCAGCTCCGAATATAGACAACAGTTTCATCATAACAACTCATAAAGTGCTGCGATGCATTCAAGACTTTGCCCTGACTTGAATCCCCTCCCCCGCCTACCCCTTCCTAAATCGTCCCGCTGCACAGTTTGAAGCAGGCCAAAGAGTAGATCCTACTAAAAAATGCGTTTCGAGACTAATGGATTTGTTGACATGATATCGGAATGCTTTTGAACCATTTCTTTTTTTATCTATGACGTTTGGAAATTTCAGTGTCAGTTTCTTGATCTCTGAGATGCGCCACACAATTGTCATTAAAGAAATCGCAGTCAGGTTGCAGTTCGTATGCCATAACTTGTTAAGCTAACCAAAATTAATGTGGCTTTAACTACACTTTCCCTTTCAAAGAATGAGAAAAGCGTCGGGTGCAGACCACACACTACAATTGACCACGGCCTCCAGGTAGAGCCTCTTAGTATACTATAGTGTATATTTTTTCTCTGCAAAAAAATGATTGTATTCTTGTATCCAACTCGTCCTCGCAAACTCGCCAATTCGCGCAAGTCGACTTTGAACCATCCATTCCGGTCCTGAGCATGTCTTCTCCATTGTTGGCCGAGCATTTTCACCATCGGATCGGCCCATCTCGTTTTGGGCCTTCTTGGCGATCGCTTGTGATCCAACGGGATCCAATTCATAAGCCTGAAAGTCCATCTGTCATCTTTAAGACGTGCTACGTGACCGGCCCAATCTCGTTTACGATTATACATTTCCTGGACAACATCAATTCGTCTTCGCAGCTCTCTGTTACTTATGTGTTCGTGAATTGACAGTTTGCAAATTCTCAATTTGTGTTCCATTATCCTATTTATCCTTGCATCACAGCAAATTTTTCTCTTCATCTGCTTTAGTGGGGCTAGCATCGCCGCCATCTACAGAGCGCAGGGTATCACCGGTCCGAATGAAAATATGAATTTTCGCGCCATACAGCAGCGCCAGGCGCCCCGGGGGCCGCGCGCCGGGGGCCTATTCAACGCGAATGAAAAAAGAGAAATTAGATAGATTAAAGTTTTTCATTCGGCGGTGATACCTGCGCTGCTGTATGGCGCGGAATGCTAGTCGCCCACTAAAGCAGATGAAGAGAAATTTGCTGTGATGCAAGGATAAATAGGATAATGGAACACAAATTGAGAATTTGCAAACTGTCAATTCACGAACACATAAGTAACAGAGAGCTGCGAGACGAAGTGGGATTGTCCAGGCAATTATAAACCGTAAAACGAGATTGCGGCTTGGATGTTGGACATTAAAAAAGAGATGGATCCCGGCTTATGAATTGGATCCCGTTGGACCACAAGCGATCGCCAAGAAGGCCCAAAACGAGATGGGCCGATCCGATGGTGAAAATGCTCGGCCAACAATGGAGAAGACATGCACAGGACCTGGAATGGATGGTTCAAAGTCGACTCGCGCGATTGGCGAGTTTGCGAGGACGAGTTGGATACAAAGAATACAGAATCATTTTTTTGCAGAGAAAAAATATACACTATAGTATACTAAGAGGCTCTACCTGGAGGCCGTGGTCAATTGTAGTGTGTGGTCTGCACCCGACGCTTTTCTCATTCTTTGAAAGGGAAAGTGTAGTTAAAGCCACATTAATTTTGGTTAGCTTAACAAGTTATGGCATACGAACTGCAACCTGACTGCGATTTCTTTAATGACAATTGTGTGGCGCATCTCAGAGATCAAGAAACTGACACTGAAATTTCCAAACGTCATAGATAAAAAAAGAAATGGTTCAAAAGCATTCCGATATCATGTCAACAAATCCATTAGTCTCGAAACGCATTTTTTAGTAGGATCTACTCTTTGGCCTGCTTCAAACTGTGCAGCGGGACGATTTAGGAAGGGGTAGGCGGGGGAGGGGATTCAAGTCAGGGCAAAGTCTTGAATGCATCGCAGCACTTTATGAGTTATGATGTGGTATTCCTGACGCTCCCAATCAACGTATTTGTTGCTAGTCCTCACCATGCCTCAGTCGTTGAAGGACCTCACGTGTGCCTGCAGTCCCCTAGAAAGACAAGAAAAACGCATGCTTCTTCCGGCCGCTTCTCTCTCCTCCCCCCGTCAGCTCCCCTCTGCGGGTATTACAAAGACGTGAACTATGTTTGGTTTGCCTCGCGCGTATGTCTCTTTCACACCCGGCCGCTGGGGCCCGCTCACCAAGGCGAATATTCTTCTGTATCTATGGCTTGCACCTTCTGCTTCGTTACCTCTACTTCCGTTCCCGTTGGTTCGCTCTCTGCCCTACACTTTTGCCCCTGATTTCCTATATAAATATCAGATCCCGCACTCGTGTATTTACAGTCGTAACAACTCATCCCCATTCAATCAACAATATTAACCCCACATTATCATTCTCATTTTATGGGCTTGCTCGTTATATGTCCAGTGCGGGCTGGCATTACCACTAACGCCATTTTTCTTAGCTCCCCGAGGCGTGCTTTCCGCGTTTTGTAAACTGCAACGGTTGAATCATTTCGGTCAGGCTCCTCAATTCAGCTTTCAATAGAGACATCAGTTTTGCGTTGGCGCGAAAAAGCCAAGATCAAAATATCGGAAATTTGGAAGGAGAAGTCGCTTCACACATTTGATACCACCCACTGAAACCTGACCGATGAAATGGTGGAAGCCAGCTCTGGATCTAGCTGGGTAACAAAATGTTGACGCCTTCATTCTTTTTTATAACATACCAATAGTCACAGGATACTTTCCTACCATTCTATGTTTATGGTTTCTATTCCCTTCAAGGACGAATTAGTCAATGTGAGGGTACCGAATTAAAAAAGAAACAATTAGATGTGAATCATCCACTCTTAAAAAATTCTGCATCAAGTTAAAAGCTTGCTCTTGTCGAACGATTAGTGACGGCGCATCTGACTTGCCCCGATCCAGTCGCAGCGCATATTCGTCGAACGCGGCATATGGCGCGAGGGAGTCTCGCTCCACATCTCCTAAACAGACAGCCCTGACTGGAGTACGCTCTCGTTCATGGTGCTGCCATTTCGGTAGAGCAGTCCGATCTACTGGGAAACCATCCTTTTACATATGATTGGTTGCTCAGAATCCAGCTAAGGCACGGAAAACTTCTCATAATACGAAAGCAGCAGAGTTGGGGAAAGGGTATTGAAAGGAAGAAGGATAGCGGACGAGTGATAGGATACGTCTCCCGAAAGAGCTATTTATTTTGATTTAAGAAAGCCGTGCTGAAATGAAATTGATCCCTACGTAAGTGGAGGGAAGCTCGACGAACAATTCTTTGGGGAAATGGTTTTATATCCGCTCTAAATTTTACTAGGGAAACTATTCCACTGCGCAGTTTTTCTGGATACCTGTCGGCTCAACTGAAGGTATCGGGAAACTATTTTCGTTACTTTGATCTTTCGTCACTCCTTCATTCGCAGAAGGAAGTGAGGGCTGCGCTCTTCAGGATAACTCCCGCCATGTTTGTCCCGTTGTTGACTACAGCGGTCCAATAAATTACGTATGTAAGTTTTGGAGCACTTAGGAAGAGTTCACAGCCCTAAGAGCTGTAGAAGGTCGAAGAACCACCTTTCTTAAGCCAATCGTTCTTTGACGGTTGACGTGTGACAGTGAATAATTTTAAAAATTATTCATGAAACAACCCAAGGCAGTCATCAGTGCATGCTTATTTCATTGCAAATGCAATGGGTCCACATAGAGGACTTGATGAGGTAACTTTCCGAATTTTTCATTGAGCAAACTTCTGAGGAATAAATCACAAGATTCCAGAGCATAAACGCACCTGACAAGCTTTCAGGCCCCGAAATACTTCAAGCACGTGTACCTGCAAGTACTCAGGTTTTTAACGGACCTATGTATGTAGGATATCCAAAAACATCGCTGAAAAGCTCTAGAGCAGAAGGAATGAAACAATACAAGTTTCAAAAAAAAGGCACTGTTTCCTCCTTTTACTGTCCTAATCTTTGAAGCTGAGCCGGATTATTTTCGAAATTTGTCCATTGCTGTAAATTTGGCTGCAGAGTTGTTTTCAGGGTAGTTTGAGCCGTAGAACACAAATGTGCCCTCGTTTTGCGTAAAGACCTGCGCTGGTGCCGTTTTCAAAAAGCATGCTAGATCACCAAATTTGTTGAAATTTGTCGCCAGAGGTAGTTTGACCAGTAATCATGAATATCACGATAGCTCATTGCGAATGAACTTGAAGCCTGTGTCAGAGGCAGGGTCAACCCTACGTTGTTACGAGTAACAACGGGGGGGTCGTACTCAGTTGAGCTTGGAGGGAGGGGGGTCGTACCCTCTCGGTGGCCGGCAGTGGGATTCTTGGTAAAATGTCTTCGGGCCAACCAAGCCTTCCATCCCTCCGGGGTCGGTTAATTGGTACCAGACTTGTCTGGGAGGATAAAAACACTGACTTGTACATCGGCTGGCCCCCGCAAGTCATTGTATAGGCCACATCGCATTCAAACGCCACTACGAATGTACAAATGGAAGTAGAATGCGTGCCGCATCCCAAAAAGGGATTGATCAACGGCAAATGCTTTATCCTTTATCCTATTTTATTTTTCGTAGATGACTGATACTAGAGCATCTATAAACCACGCTTCCCTCTAAATGAGCTTTCAAATGAATCAGCGAATTAGAAGGGCGCCCGAGGCGTGGCGCGCACCAAGGCAAGGGATGTAGTGCAAGCGCATGCTCGGAGCTTTCTAGCACATCCTTAATTAAACATAAAATTGGTCTTTCAAGAAGTTACGGGCAGTGAAACCTAAGAAAACTCGCGTTTTCGAGAAAATGGCTTGAAGAATACCCCTCAAAATAAAAAGTAACAACGGGACTAATTTTTGAACTGCTGATCTTTCAGGAACGCTTGGGTGCTCGTTAGAAAGCTTGAAACCTGTAGTTTATTATACCGTGTTCAGCTTCCCAAATGAATGACTTTTAAGGAAGTTATGATCGTTTGAAGGTAAAAAAGTCGCGGTTCCAAAAAAATAGTAACGCAAACCCCCAAAAAAGTAACAACGGGACTAATTTTTAAGCTTGGGTGCTCGTTAGAAAGCTTGAATCCTGTAGTTTATTATACGTGTTCAGCTTCCCAAATGAATGACTTTGAAGGAAGTTATGATCGTTTGAAGGTCAAAAAGTCGCTTTGCACAGAAAAAAGTAACAACGTACTAAATTTTTATTAAATTAACTTTCGAAGAATTTTTACCCATGGTTGGAGAGAGAATAATTTGAATTTTCCAAATCAAATCACTTCGGCGCAGAAGCTCGAATATGAAGGAAGTTATAGCCTTAGAAAGAGGGGTGTAAAAATTGTGTTGCAATTGAAGAACGTGAAGGATTTCAGTATTTCAATTGGAGCGATAATTTTTTCTGACTTCTCATAAGTTTTTATCAGGTAATATTGTCAATATTCCGGTCACTGGTTCAGTTTCATCTCCTAGTTTGGTAACCCTTTGGAGTACACGGATATCTTTGAATGCATCTCATTTTTTCGTGTTTGGAAGCAGCGATGAATATCTGTCGTGGATTTTGCTAAAGTTTCATCTTTGATGACTTACGTAGAAATAAATATTGATGGTAAACACTGTCTCTACACAAGTGTCACATACAAGGGGGGGGGTCGTATCAAATCACCCATGAAGGGGGGGGGTCGTAAAAAATTTCCAAAGAGTAACAACGATAGGGTTGACCCTGTCAGAGTAAGTGTGATTGCGCCCGCGCTTGTGGCGCAATATCATCTAGTCCTATAGAATCGCTTCGTGTGCGTTCACCCTACACAGGAACTTTCTAACCAAGTCCCAGAATTTGAAGAGTCAGAGGCGCGCGTTTATTCAGCACCTCACCATTGGCGCTTCCTTTAGCATTTCCATCGAAACAGCTAACGTATGTCTCTTCCCAAAAAAATATATCAGGTTGTCACACGTACCCGTTTCAAAGGATGATGCCATGCGCATGTCAACTCACAGTTGCAGCTAATGCGGGGCTAGCTCCTGGGGGAATCTAAAGCTTCATTTTCAGGCCACGTTTGAACTGTGCGCTAATTGCGCGATTATGGTGAAGCACCCAGGCTGCTCTATCAGTCAGCAAGAAGACAGGAGAATCGGCCTCCACTACTGGCCGTATTCAATCGTTCTCCAAGGGGGACGCGCCCCCTTCTCTCATTCAATCCTTGTGGGGGACAAAAGAGGGTTGCATCGTAGGTTCTTTTATGTTTATATGTTCCAGACAGTTAAAAACGCTGAGATCATGCGCGTCCTAATCACCAAACCTTTTTCTTGTTCGGTCTAAATACCGCAACCTTTTTTGCTTCCCCCAAGGATTAAATCAGGTGAAGGGGGGGATACATTCCCCCGGGGAAGGATCGAATACGGCCTCAGGACAAAGGGAACGCCAATCATAATTATCCATCGTCCAGTCACGGTGTTTCGAGCAAAGAGCAATCGCCACATTCGAAGCGACTGCCGACATGCAGTGACCCGCTGAACGATTCCAGGGCTTTTCGTGGGTAACAGAACGGCGAATTGGGGGGGGGGGGGGGGGGGGGGGGGGGGGGGGGGGGGGGGGGGGGGGGGGGGGGGGGGGGGGGGGGGGGGGGGGGGGGGGGGGGGGGGGGGGGGGGGGGGGGGGGGGGGGGGGGGGGGGCGTGTAAAGATATTAACGCAGCAATCGGGTCATCCCAAAAAAAATTTCGATTCCATCGAAATTGTAACAACCTAATTAAGATGGTAAATAGCAGTTAGGGCTGTTCCCATGTACACCCATTCATGGCAGTTTTTGAACAATCCAAAAAAGTCTGAAATTTTCTGAAATGTAGAAAAATCTCCTATAACTTCGTATAAGCGTTTGACTCAAATGCATAGACACACATGATTTTCACTCATTCCTATTGACACAACTAATTTTTAGGCTTTGTTTTGTTTCCTTTTTACCGCTTGCTTTCACACTCTTTGAAGGCAGCTTCGTGACATTTTCTTCCTTGGCTGGAAAAGTTATTACTTAAAACTAAGCACGACTACATGGAAATGATGCAAGAGTTTTTCCGAGATTATTCTTCTTCTTTGAGCAAGTCAAAAATTGCTCCATAAGGTCACTGTGAAGTAGGATAAATGCGTGGCGTAATTCAAAAACAAACTTCGGGAAGCATTGTATTTGTAGACGTGGTTAAAATTTTTTCAAGAAGCACTTACAGCCTGTGATTTTTGAACTTCACTTCTTACTTTTAAAGTGTTTTGAAAAGCCTGATTAATTAAGCCAAGTGTACATGCGTGATTCTTCTTTTACTAACCATAAGACTACAGTCTGGGCTGCAATCAAGCAGTTATTGCTGCACACAATGGTACGTTATGTTGATTTAACCCTTTCGGCCCTGGCGGTGGCAATTGCCACCACCAAATTCAAATTTTGCATTGCCGCTGAAACAGCATGGTTTTTCTAATCCTGCTAGAGGTTGCTTCAGTCAACCTTCCCCTTCCTAATTATGAGCTAAACCTGCCATTTCATTGTGTGTTGCTGTTAGTATTACAAGTATTTGTGTACAAGTGCAACAATGAATCGGCGCTGGTCCCCGCAACCGGCCAAGTAAGTGTCACTTTTTCTTAAAATACTTGAAGTAGATCCATTCTAAATCAAAATTATGGGTTATAATGTTGTGCAAGATTATAAACTTTTTCGGCATAACTATGAAATTTGGAATTGTTTCGACATAAGCTTAAAAACTAAGAAGGTGGGCCAATTTTCAAAGCTTCTTAGTTTCTTTGTTTGTGATCGAATAGCTTCCAAATTTCGCCATAATGATACTATATGCTCACAAGTAATAAACAATAGCTAGAAGAAAAATTTCTCCACGGGGAAAAATTCAGGTCCGAAAGGGTTAAAAAAATTGAAATAAAACTAAGACTGAGCCTTTAGGAGGAAATAAAAAAAGCAGAGATGCTGTAATAGTGCGCAAGTGAGAGCACTCAGACAGCATTAGAAAATGCAGGTTTTTAGCCTTACGGTTGAGAGAAATCCTGAGACCGAAGATGTGGTTGGGGAAAGAGAAAGGTGCTTCACTGTATTCAGCCGCCGAGAGTGTGCTTAGTCAATCGAGTCTTGTGGCGAATACTAGTTGACAAGAATTGGTGAAATGTTCCAAACCTTGCATATCTTATCTTCATCCATTTCAGTTTTTCACGTAGCCAGCGATTCATTCACTGAAGCCTCTTAAGGCTTGAAAGGAACTTCAAGGCTCCCGGCTCAGCATCTTCGCATTATTCAAAACCGAAATTTCAAAGAATCTTACGAGTACTTGAAGCAACAACACTAGCAGTCTTGCGAAGAATCTAATCAGTGAGTACAGTAGCCCACGACTATCACAATGTGCCGTTCTCGGGTCTCGAAACTGTTCAACAGTGGGCTTGCCACTTTGCAAAATAAACTTTTAGCGACTGTTTAACCCTTTCGGCCCTGGCGGTGGCAATTGCCACCATCAAATTCAAATGCTTGCATTGCCGCTGAAACAGCATGGTTTTTCTAATCCTGCTAGAGGTTGCTTCAGTCAACCTTCCCCTTCCTAATTATGAGCTAAACCTGCCATTTCATTGTGTGTTGCTGTTAGTATTACAAGTATTTGTGTACAAGTGCAACAATGAATCGGCGCTGGTCCCCGCAACCGGCCAAGTAAGTGTCACTTTTTCTTAAAATACTTGAAGTAGATCCATTCTTAAATCAAAATTATGGGTTATAATGTTGTGCAAGATTATAAACTTTTTCGGCATAACTATGAAATTTGGAATTGTTTCGACATAAGCTAAAAACTAAGAAGGTGGGCCAATTTTCAAAGCTTCTTAGTTTCTTTGTTTGTGATCGAATAGCTTCCAAATTTCGCCATAATGATACCTATATGCTCACAAGTAATAAACAATAGCTAGAAGAAAAATTTCTCCACGGGAAAAATTCAGGTCCGAAAGGGTTAACGGTTAACTTTTGGACCTGATTCATGGCTCTCGCCCTCACGCAGCGTGTTTTACGACGTAGTGGATAACATAACCGATAGGCAGATAAATATGCCTCATCGACTGACGCGCTTGCGTTGAAAAAAAAACTTGCCTAGGACACTGAGAAACATCGTCTAAAAACACTCTATTCTTTGCAAAAAGAAGGCCACTGAACAGGACGGGATTATTTCAAGGGTTCTTGTGTGAGAAAAGTGCGATGCAAGACAAGAAAGAATGTTTATTTACATGGCACGTTAAGTAAAAATAATCGCATTTGAAGTGCAAGATCACTTTCCGCTCAAGTAGAGACCACTGATCAGCAGTTCCTGAATAATTCTCGACTGCGAACGATTAATTCTTCAGACGACCGATCCGATGCTGTGCAAGCTTCTTCTCGATTGCACTCCATGCAAAGGTGTGCATTTGGACAGTAGCGATAGAAATTGTTGCATCCTGCAAGACTTAAACTTCAATTATACGAATCAAAGTGCCATCATGAAACTCCAATAACCATAACATAAAATGAGCCAAAGATTCGCAGAAAAAAAACAGGATTTGGGTATGTGCGCTCAGCAGTATCTCGTACGAGAGAATTTTCTTGGTAGCGTTCTTCCTCATCAGATGGTAAATACATGATAAAGACCACTATGAGGTTTTTGATCAAAGGCGGTTGCATGTCGCATCCCAATAGCATCCCAATAGGGCTTAATCGATCCTTATATGTATGCGGTAACAGAATACTTGGAAGACCGTGGCGACTAGGGATTTTTCGACCGACATCCTATCTGTAGAAGCACACTATACTGGAATGCTTGTACCATAATG
>MU869580.1:10551-24907 GCA_036418205.1 Ostertagia ostertagi | reverse complement strand
CTTCTACTGTTTGAAACACCATTGTGTTGCATACGCGTCACTTCCAGGAGGTGTTGGTGTCACAGGAGGAAGGGACCATAGCGGAGGATAGAAAGCTTGCGCAGGAAAGGAAGGTCCCGGCGGTTGACGGGGGACTAATCTGGTATTATAAACCTAAGAATTTTTAAAATCTCACGAATTGAAATGTTTAAGAAAAAGTCTCCTAATGTGACAATGTGCTGATATAAATACGAAATTGCCTATGAACATCAATTTTCAATTTGAGATCACAGGAATTTTTCCCAATAATTTTTGTGTAAAAGGCCACTCAGCCGACGTCCCAAAATTATACGTCCACCTCACGTTTATCGATTACTTTTCACTTCTGTTCCACGAAACTTTTTCATTGTGGTAACACTTCACTTCTTAAGGGAACAGCATAATAAAGACTGCTGTTGGATTTTGAAAAAGGACAAGACGCCGGAAAATTGCTAAACGAAGCATTCGCGACAGATTTGGGCCAGCTTTGCGCCAAACGGGGTACCCCCCAGGAGGCCCGTCGCGCGGCAAGAAGGCAGAGTCGGCGGACGAGTTGCAGCGCGTGGTGTGCGATGTAGGACGTGCAATGGGACACTCTATTTAACTTGACGCGAAATCCCTAGTACGCGCGACTCGTCCGCTGACTTTGCCTTCTTGCCGCGCGACGGGCCTCCTGGGGGGTACCCCGCCAAACGCAGGAATTTCTTCAGGGATTTGACATGATATGGGACATGGCCGCCATTGCTTTTCGATAGATCTAACACTATGTCGCAAAAGAAACATCCAGCAGTACTAGGCCGTCATCGAATCTTCTTCAAAACTTTATGTCTCAACGGACTAATGTTTCATGCAGTGAAGAAGTCTCAAGACTGAGTTAGAAATGTGGAAAGCATCAACCTTAGCAAGGAAGTGTGGCGAAAATTGGACCAATTTTAGCGTGAAGTTGCAGTCAAGCCGCCAAACCTAAGGTTCACTTTTCTTGTTATGTTTTTGCACTTATCTGTTTATTCTCATTCATGTTTATCGTTCTCTTGTTAGTGCCGCCTGGGGAAAAATCTATCAATGGAAAGAAAAACGTGAAGAGAATAACATAGAAGCGAACCTGACATCGGTCGGATCGGCTGCAACCTCATGCAAAAAAAGGCCCAATTTTCGAAACGGTTTCTTGCCAAAGATGATGCCTTCCACATTTCCAACTTTGCATGAACTCTGGATGAACTTGGGATTCCTTCACATGCATGAAACATTAGTCCGTTGAGGACATAAAGTTCTCAAGAAGATTCGATGACAGAGCACCGTTGGATAAAATGGATGTTTCTTCTGTGACACGGCCTTTGTTTCCATCGAAAAGTAATGAGAGACTTTTAGAGCTCTTCCAAGCTCCATATCATGTGAAATCCCTAAAGAAATATCTGAGTTTGGAACGAAATTGGTTTTTATTATACACCGGTTTTTAATACTACCTTAAAGGAATCTTCCACGGACCATGGACCAGTGGGCGGGACCGGAAGTTTTTGTGACGAAATGCATGGTAGGTACGGATCCACGTGTCGAACGCACGAACGTGAACAGGATTCACTTCAAACCTTCCCATGAACGTGGATCCGTACCTACCATGCATTTCGTCGCAAAACCACTTCCGGTCCATGGTCCATGGAAGATTCCTTTAAGAAGTAAA
Source organism: Ostertagia ostertagi (assembly GCA_036418205.1). Lineage (NCBI taxonomy): Eukaryota > Metazoa > Nematoda > Chromadorea > Rhabditida > Trichostrongylidae > Ostertagia > Ostertagia ostertagi. Next base: position 23,211 of record MU869580.1, on the reverse strand, counting down.
ATGTTACCACACTGGAAAAACTTTCGTGAAAAAGAATTGAAAAGTGATCGAAAATTATGAGGTGAAATCATAATTCTGGGACATCGGCCATGTGACCGTTTGCACAGAAATTCTTGTGATCTCAAATTGTGAGTTGACGTTCATTCACTTATGCTCAGCACATCGTCACGTTAGGGACTTTTCCTGGAACATTTGAATTCGTGAGATCTTGGGAAATACTTAGATGGACTTATGACCCACTGCAAGTCTTTCCAAGCCGGCCAATGATCGTTTGTGGAAGCAAATTAATGCTGCTGATCTTTAATTCCAGTAGGGCAAGCAGAGTTTTGCCTGAAACTTGCCGTCAAATCATCATACGTACGTTCGAGGTTTCGAGAAATTCATAACCCAAGGGTCAACCAACGTACCTACATATCCTTTTTTACGACAGACTGGTGTGTCTACAGTGCAGACTAACAAGAAGCAAAGAAGCAGCATAGGCGTGGCATATTATAGAATAAATCATGGCGCCAAATCACTAGCGAAATTGGTATTTCTAAATGAGTTACTAATGCTGTAGAACAGCAGTAACACAAGTAGAGATGCCCTAAAAAGTCGATGTCCCGTGTGAGTTTCAACCCGTTCTTTTATTTGTGCATCGCCTAAGAGGTGTCCATTGCAGATGTACCTGGCTGCCTAGAAAGGCATTTATTTCTCATCATCATGGCGGAACTGACTTCGCACTCTTCATCATTGCAGACATTTTCGAGAGTGATAGATATGCATATTCGTTCACTGAAGTGATCTTACACTTCAAACGACTTCTTCTATAGAGGGTGGAGTTGCGCTAATAGCATGATAATTTATTTTTCTTCTTCTTCTTCTTCCTAGCCTTATTCCCGCCACTTTCCACCTCCACTTGACCTCGAGATCGTGCAATCGCAGCCCTCTACACTGATGCAGCCTTGATGGTTTGAGTTTTTACCTCGGTACCAAGCAGATTCATTTCTTCCTGACGACGAATTTTCCAACTCAAAGGCCTCATGATACGCAACCAGGTTTGCCTGCTAGGCCTTTGAAAGGAAGAATGGCATCGAACAATTCGAGGGTTGTCATTGGGCTGCGAGCGCACCCAGTCGCCACCCATTTTCCCTAGTAATCGTATTCGTGCAGCCCCAGCCTTTTATTAGACAAGAGGTAGCGGTGTACCATGCCCTTAGTTAGAGAGGCACCAATGCTATCATTTAAGGTCATTTGTGGGTGGTCGACCAGCTCCGTGCTATGGTTTCATGCACATACATAAAGAAGAATTAGAGCAAGTGCGCTTTTTTGCTGAATTTAACGTGCTGCCTACACACACGCCTACCCATCACGCAAACTAAGCCTGCACTCATAGAAGAAGTCGGTATGATAGCATGATAGCAGACAGAAGGTTCCATCCTCAGAAATCGCTTATGCCGTGAGGCAGGGAATAACTAAAGGATAAAGCATTTGCCGTTGATCAATCCCTTTTTGGGATGCGGCACGCATTCTACTTCCATTTGTACATTCGTAGTGGCGTTTGAATGCGATGTGGCCTATACAATGACTTGCGGGGCCAGCCGATGTACAAGTCAGTGTTTTTATCCTCCCAGACAAGTCTGGTACCAATTAACCGACCCCGGAGGGATGGAAGGCTTGGTTGGCATGGACGACGCCCAGGATTCGATCCTGGAGCGTTATGTTGTCCTCTTTAACTCTACTACATGCCAATGCTGCTCGTATCGTTCACACTTACACGTGAAAAATGACTCTTGCCCAACTGTCACAGCGACTGCGCGTTTTTCTGGAGAAAATGACTCGATGGAGTGAAAATTGCTGTACATCTGCTTATGAGGCTGAATCAAAGGTAAAAATTGAGCCGAGTTCTCCAATCGAACAGAAACTTTCAATGCACGATGATTAGGTCGTTGAGTAAAGCATTTGGTCGCGCAGGCAAAAAATTGCACGCAAATGTCTACTGGAGGTGGCTCTTACAAGGGAGGTCTTTCAGGGCAAGGTGCGCTTTTTCAAAACGGTTTTGTGCATATTGTAGGGACGCATGTAGGGAACGCAAAACCATGTTTCATTTTCGCTGAACGGTTATAGCAGTACCAAAAAAGAAGCATAAGGTACTGTTAAGGGTTCGATCCCCCGTGGCGACTAAATTTTGGCGCCTACGGGTTGGTGCCAAATCGCGCTAAATATCAAAATCAGATGTCAAATTCATCGTCAGGACCATTTTGAAGCCAACAAGTGGCCGCCAACCTTGATTGCAAAATTTAGTCGCCGCGGGGATTCGAACCATCAAGAGTATTATTCACCACTTTTTTGGTACTACTAAAACCGTTCAGCGAAAACGAAACATGGTTTTGTGGTCCATACATGCGTCCCTACAATATGTACTAAACCGTTTCCAAAAAGCGCACCTTGCCCTGAAAGACCTCCCTTGTTGGTAGTGGTCAATGTTAAGCCAATCGAACGAACGAGAGTGTTCAATGGCAGAAAGTTGTGCTGCCACCATATGACGGAGTGTAAACTTTAGCACAAAATTTCATCGCTCGAATAAGTATAATAAAGCACTACGAGGAACTGGCTCTTCTTGAAACTATGCGATGATCGATTACGCTACAGAGAAAGAAATCATCTGGATTCTCACCTTTCCAGCTTGCCGCAACATTGCGTTCCCGCCTGGATGCGAGCTTAGGTAGCACGTCATGTCATAGACCTGAAAGAATGCTTTGGAGAATGTGGAATGAATCTGAGAGCTTTTGAATTAGTTGCCAATAATTACGAGAATACCTGCGGCACAGGCAAATCAAGGAAACACCTCATAATGAGAATCTGATTTTTGGGTTCGGTACACACAGCCGACCGCGTACATCCGAACGGATCAACACGCAATTTGCAGCGAGGAATATGCCCTGGCGATCTAACATGGCCGTTTCTGGTCCGCTATCGCCGCTGTCCGTCTACTCCCTCGCGGTCTGATTCTAGCCGACTTGCGGAGAGTGTTAGCGTTGGAGGCGTCAGCACCGATAAAACTCGCCTAACGTGCAGTGGGCTGAAGGAGGTCTCTTCTCTCGAAATTTAGTTTGTCCTATGTACTTTCTTGAAGGTAAAATGCTTGTGCGAAGTCAATGGCTTCTCTGTGGCGCGAATGGCTCGCACTATCTTCGTTATCATTCAGCACCTTCATGCCGGCGGCAGCCCTTATGGCTTGTCAATCAGCGACCGCTATTTGATCATACCATAAGTTACTTGGTTATTCTTGACATCAATGTAATAATCAGGGCCAATGGGTAACTAGAGACAACATGGTCCAAGGGAATCTCAGATATACTGTTCTTAGAAAGGGTTTCCTGAACCCTATGCAGCTGAAATTGATAAATCTTATCTTCTCATAGCCATTACAGGACATTTTCTCGGAAAATCTAGCACTATGCCCTTGGAACTGTAGTGAATGTGTTAACGAAAACTTTTCAAAATATTACCAAGTGGAGCATTTCCAAGAATTGAGCCGGGGCTGTGATGTGATAATGCTCATTCTCTCACTAGGGGGGTCTTTCAGGGCAAGCCACGCTTTTTCAAAACGGTTTGTTGTAGGGACGCATGTAACACAAAACCATGTTTCATTTTCGCTGAACGGTTATAGCAGTACCAAAAAAGAAGCATAAGGTACTGTTAATGGTTCGATCCCCGTGGCGACTAAATTTTGCATTTGGGTTGGCGCCTACGGTTTGGTGCCAAATCGCGCTAAATATCAAAATCAGATGTCAAATTCATCGTCAGGACCATTTTGAAGCCAACAAGTGGCCGCCAACCTTGATTGCAAAATTTAGTCGCCGCGGGGGATCGAACCATCAAGGGTATCATTCACCACTTTTTTGATACTACTAAAACCGTTCAGCGAAAACGAAACATGGTTTTGTGGTCCATACATGCGTCCCTACAATATGCAATGAAACCGTTTTCAAAGAACGCGGCTTGCCCTCCCTTGTTAGACAGCTTCAATTCCACTTCTAAGATAAGGATATCAAATTATGATGATGATGGTGATGACAACGAAGCCATAAACGTACATACCTCTCCTTTGTAAGCTATCCAAAGGTCGTCGGCAGTGCAATGACGAGCAACCTCGTTGATGGTGTATTCAGCGCTCATGTGCAGAATTACAGAGATAAGTGATGATTAAGTAAGCAATATGGGTAATCAGAATTTCCTCATAGCAGCGTTGCCAGGGGAGGATATCGATCGTCATTAATCCCAGCCTTTTGGGGATGAAGGGCTCTTTAGTGCAGGTTGGTAGATGAGATGAGTCCTCCACACACGCAAGCTCTCAGACTTTGAACGTCTGGTGCAGGGGAATCATGATTAATGCATCAGTATGATGCTTTGTCATAATTAGGTGTATTTCAACGTAAGAGCGCTTGTGCCGCACTTCTTCATGCCCGGATGACTTCGTTTTCTCTCTGGCCCGGGCCACAAGTCTAGAGCTCTCTACAAGGAGGCTTCAGGTAAATTGGATGGGCTTTAATAAGCATTCACCAGAATCATGATACAGAGCAGAAATCTCGTCGACAAAATGGCCACAGCACAGTGCAACCCCCACTACTTCCCCTATGATGAATATGACCCCTCTGGTTGTCAACACTGCAATGCTGTCATACTCACAAGTAACTCCGCCCCCATTCTTCCGACGTCACCACCAGGAGCAGGGCAGAGTGGGGTGAAATGGATGAGACTCTCGAACCAACCAATTCCCCTACGCTACTTTTCTCATTTTTTTGCCTGACCACTGCTGTTCACCCCAATTACAACTCCTTCTCCAACCACGTCAAAACTACTATCGCCCGCTCTTTTGTGATGACGTAATTGTAGCACTCGAGAATGAAAATGGAGATGGGACGCAGGTCTGGCAGTAAAGCAAAATATCAAAGCAATCCGACGAAAACGCTGAAATTTAAGGCTAGTACCAGTGCACCAACACTTCAGTGATATTTTCACACTGATGGCTGACCTTACGAGTGAAACAACAAATAATTGGACATCACGATAGAGACTGCCGGGGAATGATGCAGTGGTGAAGAAGGAACCGAGAAAAACTCTCCCGATCTCAATGGGAATCTTATTTTGCCCGCCGATTTCCGCAATAGTTGTCGACCCAAATTTATTCCCGTTAGGACTTTCAGGGGCACTGTTCAAGTCATTCGGTCGTCACTTTCTTCAAATCCGTTTCGTGTAAGACTTTGAGCGTGTTTGAAATGTGCGATTACAGCAAATCCTTGTGAAAACCCGTTTCTCCAAGACTTTCTTGTGTGGAAGTCTCCTATTTCTTTAAAAGTCCGCCCTTTACACAGCTGCCATTTCGTTTCATTCACTCCAGAAACATCGGAATAATCCTGGAATAGTTTTTTGTTCCTGAGAACCCAAATTTGGAGCTCACCGCTGTGCTTCTAATTCTCCTATGCATTTCAACTTCGATATGGATTTCTCCTATTGATCATCGCGCTTACAACCCTCTCTCACCGTGGACCAAATGCGATTCCTCTCGTTGATGCTTGTACCAGCATACGGTTCACCCTGGTCCCAGGGTGTGCCGCGTCGTGAGCATTGGCGGTTCGACCTAGGTTCATTCCCTCTGCCGAAACGCGTACTGTCCAGCACGCTTAGGGGCAAGCTGCCTTTCATTGCGTGAATTTCCCCTTCTTCGACCTCCATTTATATCGCATTTTAATTCATACCACAGCAACTCCTTCAACAAGGGAGTGTTTGAGACGCAGAGTAGAAATTCTTGCGAGAAGATTACAGGGCAGTTAACCTACTTAAACATTTGCTTTTCCGGGCGGCACAAAACTTACTCGAACATTGCAAAATAGTAATTCAGAAGATTTTATGAACACTTGAATGACTGCGGTTTAGTCCCTTTCCCATCGTTTGAGGGAGGAGTTGCGTTCTCCAATTTGCGTGCTCCAATGCAAGGCACATCACGTGCACAAGCATTGCGCAGTGACTCGCTCTTTAACTTGTACTGATTTGCTCTGCTGTTGCTTGCGAAAAGCGGGTTGTACAAAAACTCACTTGGGGTAAACTTTCTGAAATTGTCACATCCGACGGTTGGTTTTTGTAAAAGCTGGAGTACTACGGTACGTGACAGGGGTGAACGGAGACGTTAGGTGAGTATTAGAGTCCTGCGATTCGTCGCAGGTTCTTTCGCTTTTTGCGCGATTCACGCGATTTTCGTGCTTCACGCGGCGGGTCACGGAAATCAGAAGTGTCCGATCGATACTGCGAAGTACAATACTTCTCCCTAAGTTTGTAACATCTACGCGTTGCGACGGTTCTGAAGCGTCGCGACGGTTCTGTAGCGTCGCAGTTATTCCATGAAAACTGTTGTCAATCCCTCGTCTGACTGTCTCGCTCTCCTCATTCCCATTATGTCTCCAGTCTTCTTCATGGCTCTTATCGTTAGCTACCGCCTTCATGATTTCACAAAGCCTTTCTTCGAGCTCTTCTCCACTTTCTCGGCCCCATTTTAAACCCACACCAGGGCTCTTGAAGTATGCGCCACCTAAATGATGGACCCCTCCCTGGTAAGGTATGCTCTCCCCGAAAACTCGGGGAAAGGTTCACGTCCAGTTCTCGGGGGCTTCTCCCCGATTGACATGCTAACGGCGAAATATCCTTGCAATTGACATGCTGTCTGGGAGACAAACCCGGGACCCGACACCGACTCCTGTTTCTTCCCGTCCGAATTTCGGAGAGAGCATACATTACCAGGGAGGGGTTCCTCTCCTGTTCGGGGAAATACCTTACGGCACCAGATGTCATGTACGTATATTTCCCACCTTGCGCCCATGCAATTGTGTACAGAAAGCGATTACAGTGTTCTTATGCCTACAAGACTGATACTAGTTTTTGTTCAATCGACGGTTTGCGACGGGTGAAAACCGTTGCAAACTGTCGCCTCGCCATAACCCTCAAAGAAATGGTTCGCGCGATTTGAGTATTATACCAGCTAATAGCTCTGCTCGAGATTTAGTAGATGCTATATTGCAATTTTTGAAAGAGCTTTAGATTCAGATCTAGGATTGCAGTAGTGGTAGGCCCATTATGTGACATTCCCACTTTTAGAAGAGATGTTTCGTGGAAACCTGAGAAGAGAGCGAGAGAAAATCTCTCCATCGGCGTAGACTATGGTTCCTTCTCTGTCAGGAATCAGGTGAAATATTTGGTCGCAGGTGTGCGTTCCTTTCGTGTTGTGACCCCAAATATCACTGCTCGTCATGTCCTTGTGATATGATCAGTTTTTTGCTTGTCCAGAAGGACCTTGAAAGCTGAATATGCATCGTCGTGGCTGTGCGTATGGAAAACGCCGCTTCTTGCCACTCCGTCAGCTGCATATAGATCATAATGATAAAGGATTTTACTTACTATAAAGCGTTTCGTCTGTCGTTCTGTCTGCCGTCTGTCGTCTGCCGTTCTGTATGTCTGTCACGAAATTTCCTAACTTCTCGGGGATCGGCCTGGAGAGACCTGGGTAAAGTGTGGGATGGGTGGGCAAGGTCTCGCGAAGTACAAATCAGACAGCAGCTAGGCAAAACCCCGCCTGAGGTGGGCGTGTACAACACGGGCAGCACACGGCACTTTGTTTTTTCACTTTTCTCGCCTTAACCTCCCGCATCTGATCTGCCGCGGCCACTGCAATTTAGCGCGGAAATCTCTCCACCTGCGTGAACTACGGTTTACTTTTCTGTAAAAATCAGGTAAAATATTTGGTCGCAGACGAGCGCTCCTTTCGTGGTGTGACCCCAAATATCACTGCTCGTCATGTCCTTGTGATATGACCAGTTTTTTTGCTTGTCCAGAAGGACCTTGGACCTTGAATTGTGCACCACTCGACTTCCTATGAAAAAGACTATCAAATGGTGTACAACACAGGCAGCACTCGGAACTTTGTTTTTTCACCATTTCTTCCTCATTAGTGATCGTCTTTCCAGCTCTTGGCGACCTACGTGCGATTCACGTGCTCCTCGCCGACCTGCTACCCTTCGCATCGTTCTCAATTGACTGTTTAGTTATTCACAACTTAAGCTCATTTATCATTCAAAAAGGCAGACAGCTGATATTCAAGTCATTAAATTTTTTCCCTCGACAACTCCAGAGCTAATCTACTGAGTTAGCAGTGATAGAAGGCTGGCTAGACTGGGTTGCGTGTGGTCGATTACTCGATCCCCTGGCCGTGCGTGTGGAAAACGCCGCTTCTTGCCACTCCGTCAGCTGCATATAACCAGTAATGATGAAAGGATTTTACTTACTATAAAGCGTTTCGTCTGTCGTTCTGTCTGCCGTCTGTCGTCTGCCGTTCTGTATGTCTGTCACGAAATTTCCCTAACTTCTGGGGATCGGCCTGGAGAGACCGGGTAAAGTGGAATGGGTGGGCAAGGTCTCGCGAAGTACAAAACAGACAGCAGCTAGGCAAAGCCCCGCCTACAGTGGGCGTGGCGTGCATCGAAATGAGTGACGCTGACGACCAGGATTTCGGGAACTACACCAAAAAGGGCCTCGAAACTGGGGAAAAACGTAGATAAAGGTGTGCGTTGGTAAGTTAGATCGAATTAAGGAGAACTGATCCGGGTTGGAGGGCGTACTCAAATTAAGCAGTGCTTAACAAAAAAAGTTGATAACTTTGTTAGGAGAAGGCCTACAGAGCAGAAAAATTGGTGCAGGGAAGCAATGTCTAAGGTAATCCCGGCATACATGACGAGAGTGGAAGCCCGCTCACAATGGGCGGAGCGCGCTCTGGAGTTCACGGCATTTTCTACAATTCCTCATAATTCCGGCAGAAGTCTTAGGGAGCCAGAAAAAGGTGGATAGAGATGAATGGAGGCCAACTGTCGACGGTGGGCAGGGTATGATCAAATTGGGCGGCGTTATCCACAAAAATTCACAAGTCCGTTCCAAGAAGTCCTGGAGACCAGGAAAAAAGTGGTGAGTCCGTCAATGAAAGAGAGGTCAACTGCTATTGGTGGGTGGAGCTTGCACCAAAGGAGGCGGCGTAATCTACAAAAAACTCACAACTCTCGGTTTCAAGAAGTCCTGGAGATCCGGAGAGGTGGATCAAGTCTGACTATGAAGGTGAAGTCAATTTCCATTGAGGGGGGGGGCGAGGCCTGCAAACAATCCGTCAAAAAACAATCGTCGGGGTTCGTCAAAAATTTCGTAGTTTCGTTCCAAGAAGTCCCAAAGATCTCCCGTTGGCGGACTCAGCTCTCTTTTTTCCCGGTCTCCTAGACTTTTCGGATCTAAATTATAAGTTCAGGACAAATTCCGCCCACGTGGTGTACGCCCCGCCCACGATAGCAGTTACCTCCTTTCCATTGACGGGACTCGACTTCTTATCTGGATTCTATCCACTCCATAGTCGAATGACTTTGGAATTCTCTTTCTTCCGCAGGGGGGGGCGGGGGGGGGGGGGGTCGATTATTCGCTCTTTCCCGGTCTCTGGTACTGCTTCTTGACCGATTTATAAATCTCTTCGCAAACAGCCTATTTCGGTGCAGCCCCACCCATCTTTTTCTTCCTTGCCTCCCACGTTTGCCGATCTTTAGAACTCCTTAGAAATACATAATAAGTCCGGCAACAAACTCCAGCAACTTTGGTGCGTGCTACGCCCACCAATAGCATTTGCCCTCCTTTCCTTTGCCAACCCCTACCCCCTTTTCCCCGGTCTCTGGGACTTTTTGGAACCGAAAAGTTTTTGCAAACTGCGCCCACTTTGGTGCGTGCTCCGCCCCCCAATGGCAACTGACTTCACCTTCGTAGTCAGACTTGATCCACTTTTTCCTGGTCTCCAGGACTTCTTGGAACCGAGTTATGAATTTTCGTCGCAAACTCCGCCCACTTTGATCATGCCCCGCCCACCGCCGACAGTTGGCCTCCACTCCTCCACCCACCTCTATCCACCTTTTTCCGGCTCCCTAAGACTTCTGCCCGAATTATGAGGACTTGTAGAAAATGCTGTACACTTCAGAGCGCGCTCCGCCCATTGTGGGCGGGCCTCCGCCCACGTCATGTATGCTGGGACACCTTAGACATTGCTTCCCTGCACCAATTTGTTTTCTGCTCTGTAGGCTTTCTCCCAACCGAGTTATCAATTTTTTTGTTAAGCACTGCTTAATTTGAGAACGCCCCGCCCACCCGGGTTGGGTTCTCCTTAATTCGATCTAACTTACCAATGCACACCTTTACCTACTTTTTTCCCCAGTTTCGAGGCTGTTTTGGTATAGTTCCGAAATCCTGGTCGTCAGCGTCACTCATTTCGATGCACGCCACGCCCACTGTGGGCGGGGCTCCGCTTAGCTGATGTGTGTTTTGTACTTCGCGAGACCTTGCCCACCCATCCCACACTTGACCCGGTCTCTCCAGGCGGATCCCGAGGAGCTAGGGAATTTCGTGACAGACATACAGAACGACAGACGACAGACGGCAGACAGAACGACAGACGAAACGCTTTATAGTAAGTAGGATCCTTTATCATTATTGGTTATATGCAGCTGACGGAGTGGCAAGAAGCGGCGTTTTCCACACGCACGGCCAGGGGATCGAGTAATCGACCGCACGCCGTCCAGTCTAGCCAGCCTTCTATCACTGCGAGTTCAGTAGATTAGCTCTGGAGTTGTCGAGGGAAAAAATTTGATGACTTGAATATCAGCTGTTTACCTTTTTCGAATGATAATTGAGCTTAAGTAGTAATTAATTAAATAGTCAATTGAGAGAGATGCGAAGGGTAACGGGTCGGCGAGGTGCACGTGAATCGCACGTGGCCGCCAAGGGCTGGAAAGACGATCGCCAATGGGGAGAAAAAGGTGAAAAAACAAAGTTTCGTGTGCAACCTGTGTTGTACACCATTCGATAGTATTTTTCATGGGAAATCGAATGGTGCACATTTCAGGTTCCAAGTCCTTCTGGACAAGCAAAAAAACTGATCATATCACAAGGACATGACGAGCAGTGATGTTTGGGGTCACACCACGGAAGGAACGCTTACCCTGCGACCAAATATTCTACCTCTTTCCTACAGACAAGTGACCGGAGTCCACGTCGGTGGAGAGAATTTCTCGCTAAATCGCACGTGGCGCCAAGGGCTGGGAGGACGATCGGCAATGGGGAGAAAAAGTGAAAAAACAAAGTTTCGTGTGCAACCTGTGTTGTACACCATTCGATAGTATTTTTCATGGGAAATCGAATGGTGCACATTTCAGGTTCCAAGTCCATCTGGACAAGCAAAAAAAAACTGATCATATCACAAGGACATGACGAGCAGTGATGTTTGGGGTCACACCACGGAAGGAAGCGCTCACCTGCGACCAAATATTCTACCTAATTCCTACAGACAAGTGACCGGAGTCCACGTCGGTGGAGAGAATTTCTCGCTAAATCGCACGTGGCGCCAAGGGCTGGGAGGACGATCGGCAATGGGGAGCAAAAAAGTGAAAAAACAAAGTTTTGTGTGCAACCTGTGTTGTACACCATTCGATAGTATTTTTCATGGGAAATCGAATGGTGCACATTTCAGGTTCCAAGTCCTTCTGGACAAGCAAAAAAACTGATCATATCACAAGGACATGACGAGCAGTGATGTTTGGGGTCACACCACGGAAGGAACGCTCACCTGCGACCAAATATTTACATAATTCCTACAGAGAAGTAACCGTAGTCTACGCCGGTGGAGAGATTCCTCGCTATCTTCTCAGGTTTCCACAAAACATCTCCTCTAAAAGTGGGAATGTCACATAATGGGCCTACCACTACTGTCGAAAATTGAAATATAGCATCTTGTAAATCTCGAGCAGAGCTATCAGCTGGTATAACATTCAAATCGCGCGAACCATTTCTTCAAGAGTTATGGCGAGGCGACGGTTTGCGACGGTTTTTACCCGTCGCAAACCGTCGATTGAACAAAAATTAGTATCAGTCTTGTAGGCATAAGAACACTGTAATCGCTTGCTGTACACAATTGCATGGGCGCAAGGTGGGAAATATACGTACATAACATCTGGTGCCGTAAGGTATTTCCCCGAACAGGAGAGGAACCCCTCCCTGGTAATGTATGCTCTCCCCGAAAACTCGGGGAAAGAAAATAGCATCGGTTCTCGGGTATGTCTCCCAGACTGCATGTCAATTGCAAGGATATTTCGCCGATTGCATGTCAATCGGGGAGAATCCCCCGAGAACTGGAGGCGTGGCCCTTTCCCCGAGAGTTTTCGGGGAGAGCATACCTTACCAGGGAGGGGTCCCTCTTCTGTTCGGGGAGGCATACCTCAAGGGCCCTGGTGGGTTCAAAATGGGGCCGAGGAAGTGGAGAAGAGCTCGAAGGAAGGCTTTGTGAAATCATGAAGGCGGTAGCTAACGATAAGAGCCAGACTGGAGAGATAATGGGAATGAGGAGAGGCGAGACAGTCAGACGAGGGATTGACAATAGTTTTCATGGAATAACTTATTGTCATTTCAAGCATATTAGTAGGTATACACATGGTTAGACTCGCCACAGAGAGGCGAGTCTATTGCTGTAAAGATCTTTCCATTTTACCCGCTTTCAAGGAAGTTATAATGGTGCGACTGTTTGCGACGCCACAGAACCGTCGCGACGCGTAGATGTCA
>MU869580.1:0-10451 GCA_036418205.1 Ostertagia ostertagi | reverse complement strand
AAAGGAACACACACCTGCGACCAACTATTTTACCTGATTCCTACAGAGAAGTAACCGTAGTCTACGCCGGTGGAGAGATTTCCTCGCTATCTTCTCAGGTTTCCACAAAACATCTCCTCTAAAAGTGGGGAATGTCACATAATGGGCCTACCACTACTGCAATCCTAGATGAAGCTCTTTCGAAAATTGAAATATAGCATCTTGTAAATCTCGAGCAGAGCTATCAGCTGGTATAATTTCAAATCGCGCGAACCATTTCTTCAAGAGTTATGGCGAGGCGACGGTTTGCGACGGTTTTTACCCGTCGCAAACCGTCGATTGAACAAAAATTAGTATCAGTCTTGTAGGCATAAGAACACTGTAATCGCTTGCTGTACACAATTGCATGGGCGCAAGGTGGGAAATATACGTACATAACATCTGGTGCCGTAAGGTATTTCCCCGAACAGGAGAGGAACCCCTCCCTGGTAATGTATGCTCTCCCCGAAAACTCGGGGAAAGAAAATAGCATCGGTTCTCGGGTATGTCTCCCAGACTGCATGTCAATTGCAAGGATATTTCGCCGATTGCATGTCAATCGGGGAGAATCCCCCGAGAACTGGAGGCGTGGCCCTTTCCCCGAGAGTTTTCGGGGAGAGCATACCTTACCAGGGAGGGGTCCCTCTTCTGTTCGGGGAGGCATACCTCAAGGGCCCTGGTGGGTTCAAAATGGGGCCGAGGAAGTGGAGAAGAGCTCGAAGGAAGGCTTTGTGAAATCATGAAGGCGGTAGCTAACGATAAGAGCCAGACTGGAGAGATAATGGGAATGAGGAGAGGCGAGACAGTCAGACGAGGGATTGACAATAGTTTTCATGGAATAACTTATTGTCATTTCAAGCATATTAGTAGGTATACACATGGTTAGACTCGCCACAGAGAGGCGAGTCTATTGCTGTAAAGATCTTTCCATTTTACCCGCTTTCAAGGAAGTTATAATGGTGCGACGGTTTGCGACGCTACAGAACCGTCGCGACGCTACAGAACCGTCGCGACGCTACAGAACCGTCGCGACGCTTCAGAACCGTCGCAACGCGTTGATGTTTCAAAAGTTAGGAGCAGTACTGTATTCTCCATCCACTTCTGCTTGATAGTGACCAGGACAGGTGCTAGGGCTATTCATTCTTCTTTTATGTCTCTTTTATTTTTCGTTGGCTCAAAAGTCGTGATTCATCTGTGAACTCGAGAAAAGCCTTGAGTATATCGAATGCCGAATTTCTTCTGTGAATTAATGACAAACTATGCACGTTACCACGAACCGAGAGCTCTAGGCGTAATGGAGTACCAGGAAATAGCCAGGGAGGGGCACATTCGCGTACTCGCGGTGAGCCTCCTTGCCAGCACCTCTCTCCTACCAGTGCGCTACCTCCGATTGACGATCGTTCCACGCTTTGCCGCCCGACCATTGTACCCTCTTCATTCACGGTGATGCACGTTCTTCGTTTTTTTGGTCGCGATTTCTGGAGCGCCGCCGCTTCGCCCCATATCTGTGAATTTCGTTCAGTAAATTAACAAAACGTGAATGTCACATAGTAATTCCAGCGACGGTCAATACATAAAAGCGTGCTATATGCTATAGTCGAAATTCGATAAGAAAGATGGCATAAAGGCACTTTTTCCTTGAATGCCTCATAAATAGCTACCTCACACAGCTTTGTATTTACTTTTGGCACACTTTTCATCCAAATGTGTACATGGGAATAAAAACCAACATTCCAAAAATGTTGTAGGCCCACAAGCTTTTATAAAGTAATGCTTCTATTCCTACAGCATACCACTATGTCTCAATTATATTAGGTTAGTAAGTTTGAAATGTCGCTTCCTGGGGGGTAGGCCGAATGCGCCATACATTCTCATTAAATGAACTTCAGTATATTTGTGTACACTGTGATAGTGGTGATGGATCATCACCACATAAACATGATGCTTATATAAACCTTCACGAGTATGGTTGCATTCACTTTTGGTCTCGTCTATGCCTACAAATAAAGCTTCTACTCAGCTCGTCGAAGACATAACAAATGGCGATCAGGAGTTCAAGAACCCCGCCTGTTCAACGACGGAAGGAAGGTTGCCAGTCAACGATCTGCTGCAGATGATGGCCGCTCAGCAGAAACTACTAGTCGATCTCCTGCAGAAGATATCTACGCCGGCAGCAGCTCAGCAAGAGTCCGCTTTTGACCGGATGGCAAGAAGAATCGACAAATTCTCGTACGACCCGGATCAGGACGACTGCTTCAACTTATGGTATAATCGACACAAAGATATATTCGACATCGACTGCGAAGGAATGGAAGAGAAGACGAAAACTAGATTGCTTATCTCTGCCTTGGACGCCGTGAGTCATACTAGATTTTCTCGTTTCATTCTTCCAAAAGAGCCTAGTGAGCTGAGTTGGACAGAAACGCTCAACGCTCTAAAATCACTTTTTGGAACTAAAAAGAGTCTCTTTCGCCGTCGCTTTGAGTGTTTTCGGATGAATTTCTCACCCAATGAAGACATCGACAACTTCGTCAACTCGTTGAAAGCCCGTGCCTTTGGAGGCCAACTTCAAGGACATTAGACATGAAGCTTTGGAATGTCTCGCAATGGTATTCGCCTGAAAAGATCACCATCGATGACTTAGCCAAGGAATATCACGCCTGGAAGTCCGTCAAAGATGATTCTAAGATAGTCGAAGTTTTCAACGCACCTGAAGTATGTGCAGTTCGAAAGAAAAAGAAGCATCGTCGATCTTTTACAGCCCAAAGCTAGGACCCTCCGCCATCACCATGCTCCCAATCTGTCAGCAGAATCACTGGAAGAAACACCTGTCCACAAAACCGTCCTCCTATCAGTACCACTCAAGAGTCAAACAATACATCACGACGTCGCACCAAACAATCGTCCCCACGCACCTATTACCAGCGTCTCATCGGCCGTCTTGGAGACGTACAAAAGTACCTGGAAGTCCACATAAATGGGCATCCCACTCGCCTGCAGTTGGACACTGGCGCTGACGTCACCATTGTCTCTCATCCGACCTGGAGATGCAGCTCGGTGTATAAGATCCACACGCATACGAAGATCATTGAGCTGCGGAACAGTGCTTCGCAGAACTGTTTCCGTCTTCAAGGGAGCCAACGGTTTGCCGCTACGAATCTACGGTCAATTTGAAGCCGCTTTCGTGGTCGTTGACAACCAAGAAAAGGTTCACCCCGGAAAAGGTATCTGTTATGTTTCTGATGACAACGACCTCCTAGGCATCACATGGATCGAGCAAATTCCAGACTTCAACTCAGTTCTGGACAAACGATCAACGCTTCAGAAGGTCAGACGCTTAAATCACGATCGGCAGCTCGCTCGCACCAGCACGATAAACTAAGCTGAAACGAATCACTTCGGGCGAATGTCTGATTTATAACCTGGACTGGGCTGCATAGCTTGAAGGCCAAGGCAACCGCTTTACGCTCAGGGCCCGCACGCCTCGCCCAGATATTTTTCACATGACAGAATAAAGACCAGCTTCCTAATTCTTCCCCTACCTCTTCTCGACGCTGACATTCGAGACACGATCGTTTGTCGCACAGTGGGAGCGTCATCTTTTCCCGTCGACATCTCACTATAGGCTGCAAGTTTGAAATGTCGCTTCCTGTTGGGGGTAGGCCGAATGCGCCATACATTCTCATTAAATGAACTTCAGTATAGTTGTGTACACTGTGATAGTGGTGATGGATCATCACCACATAAACATGATGCTTATATAAACCTTCACGAGTATGGTTGCATTCACTTTTGGTCTCGTCTATGCCTACAAATAAAGCTTCTACTCAACTCGTCGAAGACATAACACTTCCTTTAGTGACTTTGTTTCTTAGCTGAAACTCAACCTCGTAATATGGGAGAGCATCCATTCGATAGAGCAATTCAGTGCGCATATTGCGAAACCTTAGCCGTCAGCGAGCGGATGTTCTTTGAGCCAAAACTTTTGCTCGAACATGATTGATCAGAAAACATCGCCTGAGCGTGTATACTCAAGCAAAGAAAAACAGCCAACGAATCCCACTCATTACGTGCAAAACATTGAGCAGCAACACTCAGTTTCTGGTGCACTTTCAGCCATGGTTTCAGCTCTTCTAAGACTGAACGGGTGTAAGGAGCTGAATTTGACGAGTCGGTGGATTTTTTCTAGGTGCCAAAATGAAGGACAAAGTAAAGATAGTGCTTCTAACGAAGATGATTAGTTTCGAATATCCGCGCGGATAAAAACTTGCATGGAGATTCAGTTGTGTCAACAAAAAAATTTGAAAGTTCCTACGTGCGACTGTTAGGGCCTTCCAGGAGAGAAAATGGGTTCGGCCTATTCTGAGCGACACGAGCAAGCAGTATTGGTTGCCAATACTTGAACTCTGCTGCATAACTCCAAGAAGAAGAAGGTTCCTGACTTCGTTGAAGGCGTGTTTTACAGAAGGATGTTCCCCGATAACAAAGTGAGAAGATGGCCGTGGTTGGCAAACAGATGGGCAGCTGAGGGCCTCTCCGAAACCGGACAGCCACAGAGAGAAAAAGTCTTGCTGCAGTATGGTGAAGCAGTATAAGAATGGCTTACTATGGAGAGCTGATTGTGCGTCATATAGTTACAGCTAAACTCTGCGCACAACATCCCGCAGGCGAGGGTCGGGCTCTACGTAGTCAAAGGGCAAATTCGGTCATTGAAACATTTTGGCACGATAATGCAAGATCACATGTCGCGAAAATTTTGCAACAAGAAATCGAGGAGTTGGGCTGGGACGCTCTCCCTCTCGCGCCATATAGCTCAGACCTGGCACCTCCAACTATCACTGACTCAGGTCAGCGCAATACTCCTTAGCAGCAAACCAATTTGATAACCGCGACGACCTCATAATTTGAGTACCTAACTTCTTCGAGTCGTACCTGGAAGAGTTCTACGAGGTAGACCTCCTTGCCTTGCATAGGAAAAGGTGGAGAGTGGATGATACACAATAAACGAAAATAAGAGGAATTTAGGTGCGATTGTTTGTAATCAAGCGTATTGTGGTGTATAGTGCATTTGACTGTGATACATTCAGTAACTTAAGATGACAATAGCGTTTTATCAATCCGAGAACGCTACGATTTCGCAATCAAGTATTCTCTGCACCATGGATCTTTCAAATATTATTACTTCATTCCTTAAACTATTCTGTTGCTGAGGATGTCTCCCGTGTACCCAGATCGCGCACCACCATCCATGAACTTCCACAAAATTTGTGCATAAATAGTTTCTCTTCACGCATGCAATTGTGCATATTGTTCGCTTATTACAGTATTGGCGCCAGAAATTCTAGATAATGATAGAACCTTATAACTGGCTGCGTTGTTAATTAGTCGATTAAAAACTGTTTCTATTTGTGAGATAATTCAATTAACTGCGATCATTTTTTTGTTTTCGAATTCCATTATTGTTCATGTACGTGGTTTTATTCAAAATTTTTTTCAGGGGGTGGGACTCAAAGAGTAGTTTAGTCTCCGTTTCGCACGTGCCCTTAGACGGAGACTAAACGAAAGAGTATCCTCTCCCTGTGCTCATCAGTAAGGGAGGAGAGGTATAAAGAATTTGATTTACATTATTGTAGTATTTATTAAATAAAAATTTTCAAAAGTTGTTAGCGTAAAAGAATTATTAGATATTTGAGTTAATTTAGGTTAATACAAATTAAACTTTTATTTAAAAATTAGCTTAGAACTAGTAAATTTAGCCTTAGTTTAAAGATTAAGTTTTAGTTTGGAATTAACAATTAGAGAGATTTATCCAAATAAATAAAGATTTTTTTTTTTGAAAAAAGTAAGAGAGCTTGAACTTCGTATAATGTATGCTATACGAAGTTATTACGCCTTACTGATGAGCACAGGGAGAGGATACTCTTTCGTTTAGTCTCCGTCTAAGGGCACGTGCGAAACGGAGACTAAACTACTCTTTGAAGTCCCACCCCCTGAATAAATTTTGAATAAAGCACACATAACAATATTGAGATCGAAAAACAAAAACAAAAACATTTTAATTTCACAAATAGAACAGTTTAATCATATACAAAGCCATTAATTTTATCATATAAATTTTCTGGCCGTATAACTGTGTATACAACATGCACAATTGACGAATTTGAATTTTTGGAAGTTGTGGTGGTGCGCGCGTGGGTCGGCTCTGCAATCCCTCTGTTTACGACACGTTTCTTCTCGATTGAATTCGCCCTTCCGGATTATTCTATTTCGTTCTGGGCCTTGAAGTCGCCTGGCGCCACCGTTTTATGAAGGTTCCTGAACTGGTATTCTGATTTCGACTGGTAATCTAGCCTTACTCCTGCCGGCACTGGAACCGCATCGATATTCGCGTCGATTGATTCTATCGGCTAACGTTTGCTCTACGCTACAACCGCAAGTGCACTCCCTAGTGGCTGGGGACCCGTTTATCACTAAGCCACCATCGCAGGTGAATCGGTTTTCTTTTTTTTCTTCGTCCTTCGTTTGTATGGGTACTCCGCTAGCTCCCGCTCCCATTCAGGGCCGTCGGGGAAAGAAACACAGGATGGATCTCTCCAGCCCCACTGCTGAGGTGGACTTTGACCGCGCTGTTGATCTTGTCGTCAACGACTGCTCGCTTCCCGGGCACATCTTAAAACAGCTTAGAGTTTCTGTTCAGCTAGAGAAGACACAGATAGAATGTGGTGCTAAGCTAGGTTACAGAGAGGTCATTTGAGGAAAATAAGAGCAATATATCCAGAAAGAATTTAACGATTTGCTGATTGATATTTTACTACAGCTTAAGACCTCAAATTAGTTGTTCTGAAATACATGCCCCTTCGGCTTTGAACTTCTGTCTTGTCTGAGAATTCTGTGTGCAGCCTCAAGTAACTTCACAGCGTACCAGCTCTTTCTCTGATACTCATGAGGAATTAGAACGTAGGCGCTCAGTAGTTGCAGGTGGTGTAAAGGAAAGTAGTGCTGCTATTTCTTCTGATCGTGTATTGTATGACTCGTCTCTGCTGTTAGACAAATTCTTGATTACCTCGCCGTTGACTGTCGTCCAGTCGCTGTTTATCGCTTGGGGCGGTTTATGCCCAACAAAGCTAGACTTCTAAAAGCAGTTTTTCCATCATCTTTCTTTGTCTCATTACTGATTAAGAGAGCTCCTCTTCTCAGATATTTTCAAGAGAAAGGTATATTCGTTCGGCCTTCGCTGCCTAAGGTAGAACGTGACCGTTTGAAAGCCGAAAGGCTCTCTCGTTTGACTTCCCGTGTATTTCATCTTCCGTAGCGGCTACAACATGTTTTCGTAGTAGGCATTCTTACCTCTCCGCATTGTCGATTGTGCGTGTTCTCAGATCACAGTTGTAGGTTCACAGGGTTGCAGTTGCTAATTTTAGAGAATACTTTGCCTTGTGTCGGGGAAAGACTATACAAAGCCTCAATGGAATCTGAAGCATTGTTGATAGAGTTGCATCCGGATATTGTTTCAGATCAGTTGTGCGTAACTTGGATGCTACTGCTCTACTTCTCAAAAAAGAAATTGATATTATTGCATTAACCGAAACTTGGCTAAAACATACAATAGATATATCTCCATTACTGGGTAATAGTTGCTCTAAGTACACATTGATAAGATGTGATCGTGAAAGTAAGAGAGGAGGAGGGGTAGCTTTGCTGATTCGGAACTCTCTTATACCCGAAATGATTTTTAGGGAATCAGTCACGAAAGTTTACGAGATTCTTTGTTGCGATTTCCATACTGGTGCTAATTTGACACGATTCATTTTGGTCTATAGTTGTTGTACATCCACCCTGACAGAGCAATTGCTCAAAGCTGTTGGTGACGCGATGTCTTGTGGTTCACACTGCATTGTAGCTGGTGACTTCAACATACCCGATATAAAGATGGAATAGCACCCCTAAAGTAAATTCCGGTAAATCTGTAGCCCAACAATTTTTGACGTTCTCTCTAGTAATTATGTGGCTATAACGCAGGCTTGTGTTTCCGCGACTTACCTCGTAACGGGTGAATCCATGTTATCGACCTTTCCTCTATCCAATGATGCCCGCTTAATCTCGCAGATGAAAGTTAGTTCACTATTGTTTCCAGTGATCACTTTTCGCTTCATTTTAAGATTAGTGCATGCGTTGCAACTTACTCTTCGGTTTGGAAGCGGAACTTCGCAGCAGCGGATTATAATACGATTTTATCATACCTAGAAGGAGTTGACTGGTTTGGTTCTCTTGATAGTGTGGAATCGTGGATGCGAAATATGAGTTGTTCATAGCCATCCTTTCTCATACCATTGAGCTCTTTGTACCAGTCAGCAAGTATAAAGCAAGGCAATCAAATCTTCCGCCTTATTTGGAAGCACTGCTACGCAAGAGGGAAACCATATGGGAAAAAGCCAAGATTTCCAACTCCGTTGAAGACTGGGAGTCTTTCAGACGCATTAATAATTCCTTTGAGGCTAGGCTGAGAAAATACAATGGATCCATTGAGAAAAAGGTTGTATTATCGCGCTGCAAAGGTGCGTTTTTCAGACTGGTCAAGGTCAGGTTGAAGAGTAAGCCTAGATTGCAAGCGCTACGTAATTCTTCAGGGAGGCTCACTGATGATGCAGAACGAGCAGAACTATTGGCGTCCACTTCTGAAATGTTCTTTGACGGTAGTGACTGTGTGATGCATACACCAGTAATGGCAGAATTCCCAACAATGGAAGATTCTGTTTGGTTTCACAGGGATGAGATTTTAGAAGCCCTTCTCAAATGCTACACTTCGAAAACGTTCTCAAACGGTGTTCATTACCTCTTGATCGCTTGTATAAAGAAACGTGGCCCACATTGTATAGAAAAGCAGGATCATTGGGAGTAATTTTTAACATGAGCTCATGAAATCAGAAGTCCCTATCAGATGGACCCAGTCTCTCGTCACTCCATTACCTAAGAAACCACCATATACCGAGGCCTGCAGTTACGAGACCAGTCAGTATAACGTCAGTATTTGCTAGGCTTTTTGAAAAAATATTGAAGGAACGGATTGTGTCTCACTTGCAAGATAATTCCGTTATATCTCCTAATCAACATGGCTTTCAAAAAGGGCACTCAACGGTCACTGCAATGATACAAGCGGTCAATGACTGGACTAAGTTACTTTAGGACGCAGGCAAATTGTTATGAGCCAAGCCGTAGTATCACAGTTTGACTTCTGCAGTCCTTTGGATAAATCCTTTCGTTAGTTTCACTTAACACAAATCGAAAAATCCGTTGTATCCTTCTCCTCGGATCTCATCGCGTGGCTTTCATCGTTTCTTTCCAGGCGAGGGAGATAGTGCTTCGTGTCAGAATTTGTTTGTTAAACTTCATCCTCTCTTCATGGGCTAGAAGCTGGGTCCTACAGCGGGGCTCCCCAACAGGGCGGCTTCTCTTCCTCACCATTTTATGCTAGGTGATTATACACCGGATGTTGACTTTAGTGCCATCTCTATTCTATTGCACCCCTACCAAGTGTTGTGCGAGATGCTCGGCGAATATGAGATATACAATCGATCTATAGAAGGTATATCCGTACAGACGGACACTAGAGCACTGCAAAAAGCGATTGACATTGTGAACGAGTGGTCTCAACAATGGGATCTCCCTCTTTCAAGTGAGAAGTCGCGAGTATTACACCTAGGCCCGCGCAACGCTAAACACTCCTATAGTATTCAGGCGCAATGCTTCAAGTATTTACGATCAAAGCAACGAAGATGCCAGGAGCTTTTTGATTTTAGATCACGCGGAATAATTGGCTTTGACGCTGCCACTGCCAAAACAGTTTAATAGCCAAACAAAGGCTACAGTACTAAGTAATAATCGTTCAGAGCCTTTCTACCTAAGAAACGTGGTTCTTCTTCAGGCTATCTGGTGATTACTAGGTGAAACTCCAGTTTCGGGGGGGCCACTCCATTGCTATCTTATCCGTAGTACTAGAGAGCAGTTCTTTGGGCTATCGAACACTACGGATAAGATAATAAGTGAACGACTCATTTCGAGCGTACTTTTGATAAGGACCGGTGGATGTCCTACATTCCACACTACCTGCCCACATCCCATCCACTTTTCTGCACAGGTGATCCACCCTGGAGCTCCTGCACCCTTAGCCCTTTGCGGAGGTGTCCTTTCTCCTGGTCCAGGACCGTTCCCTTGGGTCATGGCAGGCGGAAATGTGAAAACGTTTCAGGGTTTCTCACCCATTACACCAATATTTATCAGAAGTCTACTTTAAATGAGTCGATTACGTGTCGTGAGCCCTCTAGATCTTTATCTTGAGTATCGGAGAAAAAAATGGAGTGGCCCCCTCGAACTGGAGTTTCACCGTTTTAACATTTGTTTGTTTTTCTTTTCGTGCTTTTCTCATCCTTAGTGGC